>JAYWIR010000135.1:0-75405 GCA_036172245.1 Raillietiella orientalis
CTGCGTTCTTCGAAGGCCTGCGGCGAGATTGGCTGGTCGAAGCAGAGATGCGAAAGGCGCACCTCATTGCCGGGGACTTTAACGTCCGCCTGCTCACAGGTGCGCCCGACATTCGCGCACAGCTGGTCAACGAGATGCGCGCTGCCATGCACGCGCGCAAGTTGGCCGGTGACGCCGGGACGGAGACGAGGATGGACCACATGTTCCTCGACAACCACCTGTGTTCGCGGGTGGGAAATCGTGGGGCAGTGCCATTTGAACTTTCCGACTATCCCTGGCTCGTGCAAGAAATACACCCGCGCGGTGGAGGCATACCCTCCAGAGCGTGGCGTTGTTAGTGGGACTGGTTGCGCCCGCGGGGAGCAGCAACACTGCTCGTTCCTGCAAGGCTTCCATCTGCAGTCGCTCGCGGACTGGGACGACTTGAAGAGCTCAGTCCGTGAGTTCTGAACCGTCTCCTTCCAGGTTTCGGCAAAGGGCTGAGGAACGACCGGGCATACCACCACGCCCGTCTTTACTCTAGGACTGCCGACGTTCGACGCCTGGCGGAGTATAAAGCTGGGGCTGAGCGACAGACCTAGCAATCCGGGTCGCCCAGCTTGCTGGACGCCCTAGGCCAAGAATGCTCAACTCCGGCAAGAATTAACCGCATCCTGCGGGACTATTACTCCTCCTTGCATACGCGTAGAACAACAGAGAACGCCGTGGCGCATCGCTTGCTGCCGCAAGGCGCCCCCGCGCTGCAGGAAGAGCAGGCACATGAACTCGCGGAGCCTTTCTCGATGGCGGAGATCGTCTCCGCCATCGGAAAGCTCCGAAAGAGGAAACCACCAGGGGAAGACGGTCTGCCCGCGAAGTTCTATTAAGGCTTCTTGGTGGAGCTGCCTTCCCTGGTGCATCGGCTATGCATGCTGATCCGAGAACAAGGGGACGTCTCCAAATCGTTCCGGTCAGCTAGAGTACGTCTCCTGCCGAAAGGAGGAGACAATCGCAACGTAGGCAACTGGCGTCCCATCGCAGTAGTGAATGCGGATGCGAAGTTGATTGCCAAGCTTTGGGCTGAGCGACTGGGACGGGTGGAGGAATCCGTGGTGAGTCCGGAGCAGACATACGCTGTTCCCGGACGAAGCATAGAGGCCAACCTGTTCCTCGCCAGTACATGGTGGCAGTTGCAACAAAACGGAGACCAGGGGGGTCAAGAGAATCCTGGATTCTCCTCTGCCCAGGGAGGGGACGCCCTTAATGGAAGAGCCGCGCCCGGTGCCCTTGCGGTCGCAGTCGATCGGCGTAAAGCGTTCGATTGCGTCGACCAGGAACTACTTCTGGAGCTCCTGGAACGCTTGGGATTCCCGGCCGTCTTCCGGGCTTACCTGCGCTTCTGCTGGCGCTTCGCTCTAATAAACATCTCTTTTAGCGGTCGGCACGTGTACGGCGTGCCGGTTCGGCGTGGCATAAGGCAGGGTGACAGTCTGAGCCCCTTGCTCTTCAGCATCTACTTCGAGCTGGTGCTGAGGGCATACAGGGAGACTCTGGCAACCCTGCCAAGCTCGTGTCCCGCGACGCCTGCCGTGTCGGCCTACGCCGACGACCTTCTGCTCCTGCTCCCCGGGTCCACCCCGGCGTTGGCGCTCGAAGATTTCTTTGAGTTGCTGCGCCGCGGGACGGGCCTCGAGGTGAACAGAGAGAAATCTTCCATCGTTCCAACATCACCACAACTTTTCTACAATACGGCGTGGGCCGGACGGCCGGACTGGATCCGCTTGGGGATCCCCACGGGCAGGTGCTTCATGTACGTTGGCGTTCCGTCGGAAGACTTCTGCGTTGCAAAAGCCTGGTCCGACCGTCTCCAAAAGGTAGAGTTGGCGATCGGCCCGTTACGGAACGGCAAGTGTTACTTGCAGGAGCGGGCCGCGGTGTGGAACGCTTCCGCGGACCCCTCCTTCGCCCCCTACTTTTTGTCTGCCCTACTTCGTATCAAATTAGGACACGGACTAGGGGCCTTATACGGAAAGCCCTCTGGGGCAACCGGAGGCCTCGCGTCCGGCTCAAAGACTTGTGCGTGCCACGCAGGGATGGTGGACATGGTCTCCTGACGTTGGAGCGCATGGAGAGGCAGCTCCAATTTATAATACTTGCCCTTGTGGCAAAGTTTTGGACAGCACCCTGGTGTGCACCAGCAAGACTCCTTGCTCACAGGGCAACCGGCTGCTTCGGATTGACTTCAATCCTGGTAGCCAACGAACGCAGCCTGAACCATTGTGGTTATCAGCTGCGGGATTTGGTTGCTCTGATGAGAGGCAACCCTTGGATCTCCTGCATCCCAGCGGACTGGACTACCTGGCTTCAGGGGTCCGTATCCGCATGGGCGAAGATCAATGGCACCAGCGATGAGGACTTCTCCTGCCTCCGCAGAAGGAGGCACGCTGGTCAGCCACTCCAGGAGATCCCTTCCAACCCACAGAAACTTCTGTAGGCTTCCTTCACCCCCCTTGCCCCAGTGCTGCTCTCCCTTAAAGAAGTTCTGGGCAGCAACCAACAGGCATCGTCTGAAGTGTCCTGCCTCATCGGAGGCAGGAAGAAATCACTGAAGGCGTGGACGCCGACGGAACTAGAGGACGCTAGTACCCCGAGTGTCCCGCCGAACGGACTTTTAAGCTGGGGCGCGCTACTCGGTATACCTCCGGAGGAGGTGAAGTGGCCCCCAGCGTCATGGGACAACGGCACTTTTCCCTGCAGTGGCAGGAGACGGCGTTGCTTCTGCTCCACTGGGGACTTCTAAGCAGAGCACGCCTGTCTCGCTGGACATCGGGGAATGTGGATGCTAGTTGTGCAGAGTGCGGGGAAAGGGAGACCTTCCTTTACTTGATTCTGGAGTGTGTTGCCCTCCACGAAATGTGGGACAGACTCTCGTCGATCCTCAACATTCCGAAGGGTGACCCGTAAAATTTATTCAGACGCCTTCTGACGCCATACGGCTTGCCAGCCTCCGGGAGCGTAGCAGTGCTCTGCTGCATACGCGGTATCCTGGAGAAGTTGACCGCGTCTAGGAGAGGAAGGACCAGCGGAATGCCTTCCACTGGGCAGCGATCTCCTTGGAGAAAGCGTGCCGTTGGCGCCGTCTTCAAAAACATTTGCCAGCACTTGTTCGCATCCGAAACCGGATGCAAAGGCATGCTCACGGCGCACCGTGGTCCCCTCCCTCCCTCCCCCTCCCTTGAAAACTTTGCCCTCCAGACGTTTTCCTTTTTTTGTCTTTCTTTTGTTTTATTTTTCCCGTCCCGGCGCCAGTGAAGGACCTTATCGACCTCCGGGTCGGTAAGGACAAGTGCTACTGAACTTCTGAACTGAACTTTTGACGTCAAAAAAAAAATTTTTTTAACAACATACACTTTGTTACAAAATTTTGTAATTTCAAAATTTTAGTAATAAAAGCCCCGGCTTACCCGGGTGAAAAACCTGAGCTGGTCTGGAGCGTTCTTGGCCCTGATGGTCCAGCAAGCAGGCCGAGCCTGACTGCCAGGCCTGCCTCTCCGCCTCAGCTTTGAATTCCGCGAAGCGACGGACGTCGGGACGCCTGGAATACCGGCAGGTCTCAAGGTAGGCCCGCTCGTTCCTGACCCGATCGCCGAAGCCCGGCGGAAGACGTTCCAGGGGAAACTGGTCGCAAAACTCGCGGAATGAGCATTTCATTTCGTCCCAGTCCGCGAGCCTCTCAAGATGGAATCCTCGCAGGAAGGCGCGTAGAAGTTCCGCCGCTCCTACGAGGCGCAACCAGTCCCCTGGCAGGCGCCACGTTTTCAAGGGAGGGCCCTTATTCCGCGGATGCAACTTAAGCACGAGCCGTAGATGGTCGGACAGCTCTGCCGGGAGCGTTCCTCGAGTTCCCACCCGCGTGCACAGGAGGTTGTCGACGAACATGTGATCGATGTTCCGATCACTCCCGGCATCACCGGCCAACAAGTTGCGCGCATTCATTGCTGCGCACAACTCGTTGGCCAGTTGTGCTCGACTGCTGGGCGTACCTGCAAGCAGGCGGAGATTGAAGACGCCCGCAATGAGGTGCGCCCGTCGTAAGCTTGCTTCAACCAACCAGTCTCGCCGCAGGGATTCGAAGAACGCAGTGCGTTCCTCCGCCCTGTGGTTGCACACCGGAGCGTGCAAGTTCGTGACTATGAAGTCGTTCGAGTCGGACCACTTGAAAACAAGCTGCCCTACTCGACCGTCCTCGTCGAACCGCACGCTGCGCAGTGTATTTTCGACGGCTGGCTTAAGCAAAAAGGTCACTCCGCAGGAGCGGTCGTTTCCGTTCCTCCACAGTAGCCGCCTTCCTGCGATTCTTTCGATTTCCTGGACTTCTTTAGCTTTGAGAACGTGCGTCTCTTGCAGGAGCACCAGGTCGAAGTCTCGCAGTATGGCGGCTACGTCTCGCCTCTTACCGTCGTCGCGCAACCCGTTGACGTTCCAACAGGTGATGCGCAAGCGGCGGCAGGAGGCGATCCCACGCATTGGTGCGTTCATTGAGGGGTTACAAAATTTTGTAATTTCAAAATTTTAGTAATAAAAGCCCCGGCTTACCCGGGTGAAAAACCTGAGCTGGTCTGGAGCGTTCTTGGCCCTGATGGTCTAGCAAGCAGGCCGAGCCTGACTGCCAGGCCTGCCTCTCCGCCTCAGCTTTGAATTCCGCGAAGCGACGGACGTCGGGACGCCTGGAATACCGGCAGGTCTCAAGGTAGGCCCGCTCGTTCCTGACCCGATCGCCGAAGCCCGGCGGAAGACGTTCCAGGGGAAACTGGTCGCAAAACTCGCGGAATGAGCATTTCATTTCGTCCCAGTCCGCGAGCCTCTCAAGATGGAATCCTCGCTCTCAAGATGGATCATCACACTCTCCTTCCTTGTGGCAGGCGGCTTGTTGGCGGCCGTGACGACGTTCGGCTGCTCACACGGGAGCACGTCGTCCATTACGACTTCCATGTGGCTGGATTCCGAGACACGGATCGGGGAGGGGTCGCGTGGCGAGACCCACATTGCCTGCTCGACCGTGCCCGAGGACATGGCCTCCTCCACCTGCGGCAGGGACGACCCGTCTCGAGCAACCGGTCTTCTTGCCAGCCTTCCTCTTCGGCACGGCTGCGGAAGTAGAACAACGGCTTCGGTTTCGGACTCGGAATTTTCCGGGCGCTTCACCGTTGCCGGTCGTCTCAAGGCCTTCTTCTCGGCCCTGGCAGGCTGCCGTAACATGGCTGCCAGCTCTTCCGCGGCCTGCGCGAAGGTCGCGTCCGTTATCCGCGCCGCCTCCTCGCTTTGCGCACCGACGCTTTGTGCAGACGCGACAGGGGCGGCTTCATCGATCGGCGCGCAGACGTCCTTCGCTGGCAATGCCGGAATGGCATTGTCGTCAGCTGATGGTGACGTCACTGCGGTTTTCACCCGGATATGCCGGGGCATTTATTTCGAAATATAAAAATACAATAATTTTTCCAGTGTAGAACCCGAAGGCGCACCACGCCAAAACAGCTTGCTGGATGCCGGCGCTATGCCGGAGAGGTCCTTCCGATGCGCGGGGGTTGGGAAAGAAAAGAACAAACAAACAAAATGTTCAAACACGGGAGGGGATAAATGTTTTAGGGATGGGAGCGCAGGGAAGGGATCACTATGCGCCCGGAGAGGTCCTCTAGATCCTTTTCAGGATGCGGACAAGCTGTTTCCTCTGTGCGCCTAAGTGGCGCCAATTGCATACAGCTCGCACTAATAGGCGAGTCCATCGTTAGGCGTTGCCAGTTGGCTGACGTCTTCTTCTGGTGGCGTTCCAAGCCGCCACGATCCCTAATGCAGCAGAGGATTGCTACAGAATCGGGGGGGGACAAGGCGTCACTACAGAGGAAGCGCATGAAAACGTCCTTCGGGCCGCATACGCGCAAGTTCAGAAACGCCGTTAGGCGATTCCATAAAGGGCGGATGGCACTACACTCAATTAGAAGGTGGGGAAAGATCTCTTTTTCCTCACACCGGTCGCAATGGGGATGCACAGCCCCCCGAGTGGTGTGGTACAAACGTGGTTTACAGAGTAAACCCCACTGCATTACAAGCAACGCCACCTCCTACCATTTGAGGGGGAGGGATCCACTGTTCCAGGACGCTGGGGGCCACTTCATCTCCTCCGGAGATAGTCCGAGTAGCTCGCCCCAGCGTCGAATTCCGTTGGGCGGGACACTCGGCGTCGCAGCGTCAGCTAGCTGCCGAGATGTCCACGCCTTTATCGATTGTGTCCTGCCACCTATGGTGCAGGACACGGTCCATTTCCCCTGCTCGCTACTGTCCCTCGCATTCACAAGGAAGGGCAGCACTAGGGCGAGGGGGGTTATCAAGGCCCACAGAAGCTTGTCGTTGGACTGCACGATCTCCTGCAGCGCCCAGCGGGCATGCTTTTTCAGGCAAGTGTTCTTTGTGCCCGCCGCTACGTAGATCTTTTCCCAGGTGGAGACTAACTCGTGCCACCATGCCGAGTAGATCCCTGGGAGGCAGGAGATCCAGGCGTTCTCCAGAACCGCAACGAGGATGCCACGCAGCATAGAGCCACAGTGTGCTCTTCTGCAGACGCGCGCAGACGGAAACGACAAAAGTCCACCGGATCCGCAGGCTCGTTGGGCCAGGAGGCGTGCTGGAACGCACCAAGGCGTGTCCCACAATTCTGCCGCGAGAGAGAGAGTCCTGAAGCGAAGTTGTAATTCGATGCGCTCCAGCGTAAGTACGCCAAGTCCTCCGTCCTTACGTGAAGCGCACAAGTCTTTGAGCCTCACACGGGACCTCCCTTTGCCCAAAAGAACTGTCCTCAGGAGGCCCGCTGCTCTTTTCCAAACAAAATGAGAAATGGGGCACACAAAAAAGTAGGGGGCGAAGAAAGGGGGCCTCAAACGCGTTCCACACCTCCTCCCGTTCCTGCAAGTAGAACTTGCTTTCTTGGAACGGACCGATCGCCAACTCTGCCTTTTGGAGACGGTCGGACCAGGCTTCTGCTGCGCAGAAGTCCCCCATCGGAACGCCTAGGTACTTGAAGCACCTGCCCGTGGGGATCCCCAAACGGATCCAGTCCGACTGTCCAGCCCACGCCGAACCGACAAAGACCATGGATGACTTCGCCATGTTCACCTCCAGGCCCGTCCCGCGGAGCAGCAACTCGAAGAATTCCTCGAACGCACTCGCCGGGGTGGACCCGGGAAGCAGCAGCAGAAGATCGTCTGCGTATGCCGACACGGCAGGCGTGCCGGCACACGAGCTCGGCAGAGTTGCCAGAGTTACCCTGTATGCCCTTAGCACCAACTCGAAGTAGATGCTGAAGAGCAAGGGGCTCAGGCTGTCACCCTGCCGGATGCCGCGTCGCACTGGCACGCCTTACACGTGCCGGCCGCTGAATCCAATATTGATATACGCGTTGCGCCAGCAGGAGCGCAGGTAAGACCGGAGCACGGAAGGGAAACCCAAGCGTTCCAGGTGCTCCAGAAGGAGATCCTGGTCGACGCAGTCGAATACTTTGTGCAAATCGACCGCGACGGCAGAGGCTCCCCCCGAGTCCGTCCTTTCTTCTGCATGATCTTCTTGGTCAGAGGGGAGGGCGAGGCTTCCTTGATCATCCTGAGCAACGCGTTGTCGCAACTGCCACGATGAGATGGCGAGGGGCAGGTTGGCCTCCATGGTTCGTCCGGGAACAGCGTAGGTCTTCTCGGGACTCACCACGGAAGCGGCCACCCGCCCCAAACGCTCAGCCCACAACTTGGCATACAACTTTGCGTCCGCATTCACTACTGTGATGGGACGCCAGTTGCCGATGTTGCGTAAGTCTCCTGATTTCGGCAGGAGACGTACTTTTGCTGACCAGAACGAGGCGGGAACTTCGCCGTGTTCGCGGATCAGAGTACTTAACCTGAGCACCAGGGGGGCCAGCTCTGGCGCGAAGCGATGGTAAAACTCCGCGGGCAGGCCGTCCTTTCCTGGTGCCTTTCGTTTCTTCAGCTTTGCGATGGCGGAGACGACCTCCACCATCGTTAACTTTGGTGAGTCCACAAGACACAGCGTGGCGAGTCCACAAGAGAGGCGTGCGACATTATCGATCGGATTCGCGCGCCTTGACATTGCGTGCACTGTGGCCAACTGCTTGAGTGCAACAATGATGTCGCGATTTCTCATTCTAGGCCCAATGCCCGAGAGCTGGACCACGAACGAATGTTCCAGGGCTGAGGAGACGAACTTTTTTCCCCTGATTTTGAGGGGCGTTCGAAGTATGCGCTGGACGAGGGCCGCATTTTTGCAGTGCACCTCCCGATGGCCCTCCGCGCTCACTGGCATAAGTGCCAGGAGATCGTCGTCTCGGACCCCTACGCGTTCCAGATCTCTCCAGTGCTGGTTCCCCGTCCCATCCCGGTAGGCGGCACTGACCTTGTAGGTCATAGGGGGGTTGCAGCGGCTAGCGGCGTACGCTCGTAGCTCTGCTTCGTCGGGTGGGGCTGCGTGAGCTGCTGCTGCCTTATCAACGGCGGCAAAACTTCTCGCTGTAGGCGAGGGACGATAGGTGAAGGCCTCCACTCCTCCCGAAAAAGTTCCTGCAACGCAAAAGGATTCCTCCACCTTTATTTCTGCAGGCACTAGCTCCATTTCCGATTGGAAAAAGATCATCACACCCAAAAGGAACAACAGCATAAGAATTCTAAATACGGGGCGCAGGAATGCACGTCCGAAAAATGAAGTAGGTCGTCTGTCTATCCCCAGAGATAAGCTGAAGTGGCCCCCAGTGATCAATAAATCCAGGATACTGCCCTCCAAGTGGCAAGAGTCGGTGTTGCTCCTCTTGCATTGAGGTCTACCCTGCAACGCACGCAGCTTCCACTGGACGAGAAGAGCTGTGGATCCTGCGTGTGCCAGGAGAAAGGAGCGGGAGTCGCTCTTCCACCTTATTGTGGATTGTGCTACCCTCCGATCCCTCTGGGAACGGTTCAAGACGACCCTCGGGATCCCGACGGGTAGTGCAATTGAAGACGTTCTCCGGCATCTCTTCGTGCGGGACGTCATGCAGCCCGCCGCAACCCTCGCAGCTCTCTTCTGCATCCGGTATATCCTGGCGGCCTAGAGCGACATTCGCGACGAAGGAGTAGATGCCAACGAGAGGGAAGGCATTCCGTATGCAGTGAGCTTTATGCGAAATGCAGCGAGATGGCCCCATTTGGGACAAACGCAGAAGGACCTAGAGAGCATCCTGCGAAGGATGGGCCCTCCTCCTAGTAGATACTGATTCCTTCCCCTCCCTCCAAACTCCTTTTTCTTGCTTTATTTTATTTTTGTTTTCTCTTAAACTCCCCTCCACACCCGAGGAGCGTCGCGCTGGGCTGCGTCCCGGCGTCCCGGCAGGTCCGGTGTTGGGCGGCCGTTAGTGGTTCCTCGAACCAAGTTTTTGTAGAGTTTTCAATAAACGCCCTGGGCGTACCCGGGTGGCTACCCCGAATCCCCGTGGCAGGCGGTGCAAGGAGAACTCCTCGAAAAACTCGCGTACCGAGACCTTGAAAAGGTCTTATTCCTGGAGATTGCTGAGGGTCGAGCGGACGTGTCTTTTCGCTGCTCCTGAGTTTCATTTCCGTTGGTGGTTGTGCGTGGTAAGGGTGGAGGATTAGGCAGCAATGCCTGATACCACCACCAGTGAGCAGGATCCGGGGGCGATGAACTAATTGCCTTCGGAGGAGATGGAGGTGGAGGCTCCCGCATCAATGGGGGCTCCCGATAGCACGGATGTGCCCCCGGCTCTACCCAGGGTTTAAAACGCCGTGGCTGCGGCACCTACGCCAGCGGCTATGCCGAAGATGCGCGCTTACGTGGAGGAGGGGCATAACCCACCCCTTCTATATAAGGTAGGAGGTTTATATTCTGCCGAGAACGCGCGCGCCTTCTCGCAGGCGATGCGCGTACTCGGCGTACAAAAAGAGGAGCTTCTGGCTATATCCGTCAGAAGCGGGGGTCAATTTGTGGAAGTTATCTGCAAAGAGGCAACTCTTGCAGAAAGACTTCTTCGAACTCTCGTAATTGTGGGCAGCCGGAAGCTTCTCCCAATTACTGAAGACCGGTCGGTGATCATTCACCTGACCGGTATCACGTTGCGGATGACGAAAAAGGCCGTCCGGAACCAATTAGAAAAATTCTCAACGGTCGTCACGCTATGGGAAAACCTACTCCGTTTGTTGATAAAGACGGGGTGCTTGGCGGCTTGGGTGAAGCGCGAGTGACGGTTCGCGAAGGGTGTGAGTTTCCCCACAAACTCAACGTCATCTGTGAATCCGTTGACGTGTGGTACGTGGCAAAACCCAAGTTCTGCGACTGCTGCAGCAGCTTTGGTTACCTTAAAATGAGGTGTCCGAGCGTGTGATGCCAGCAATGTAAACAAGCGGGGCACACCCGTTCTGTGTGCCCTCAAAACACAGTCCGCGTCAGGTCGGCAAATAACGCGAGAAAGCGCGCGTTTAAAAACAGAAAGAAGCAGGCAGCTCTTGCTGCTACTAAGGAGGTCACCTTCGCCAGCAAGGCGAATGCCAGCCCTCAGACTCCTACGAAAAACGCCCAAAATATCGAGAGCGAGGGTCAAGAGCCAGAGTGACAGAAGGTCGACTCCAAGAAAAAATCTCTTAAGATGGGAAAAAGCGTGGCAAAACAGAGCGAAACCGAGCCGCGCCGCGAAAAAATCAAAAGCTCCTGCGTCGTCGTAAAGCGGATTCCCGCCATCTACAAATGCGTCGCTGTAGAACTCGCTGCTGCACCTGCTCAACCCTCCGTTGAGAAAGTCAACAAGGAGGGGAGCGAGGCGGCGGCATCTGTCATCGAGTCCACGCTCGATGACGTCGCCTTTGAGCGCGCCGCGAGGAGGCTGCTGCCTCGTTGCAGCCGGCCACCCCCAAGGCTGGCAAGAAGGTTGTCAGGCGCCCGGCCTCCCCTCAAGAGTATCCCACTTCCGACCCCGAGGTGGAGGCCGGAAGCACAGCTTTCATCTCCAGCGCACTACGCAAACAGCCTGTACGAAAGTCCACAAAGCCCAAAAAGATCGTCTTTCTCGACGAAAGGGAAGAGAAGGCTTCCGCCAGCGAGGGTGCGATGAGTGTGGGAAACTCCCGGTACCCGCCGCCCGAGAGAATCCCACGCTCCGCCAAGGAGGGGATGGAGAAGGTAGAGACCGAACAGGTGCCCCAGGTGTCGGAAGAGAACTCCGTCCTCATGGACATCCCCAACACCTGCCCCGCGGCAGACTCTTCAACGCCACTTTCCCAGCAATAATGCCGGGAATCGCCTCCCGTCGTCGTCTGCCGATCGCCTGCTGGAACGTCAACGGTCTAACCGACGACCGCAAGAGACGTGACGTGGCCGCCACTTTGGCATCCTTAGACCTGGTGCTGCTGCGGGAGATCCACGTGATCTCCGCAGACGAAGCAACGGAGATCGAGCGTATCTCGGGTGGACGGCTGCTGTGGCGTTGCGGCACCCTTAAGCTCGTGTCTCAGCACGCCTGCCGTGTCGGCCTACGCCGACGACCTTCTGATCCTGCTCCCAGGGTCCACCCCGGCGTCGGCGCAAGAAGATTTCTTTGAGTTGCTGCGCCGCGGGACGGGCCTCGAGGTGAACAGAGAGAAATCTTCCATCGTTCCAACATCACCACAACTTTTCAACAATACGGCGTGGGCCGGACGGCCAGAATGGATCCGCATGATGATCCCCACGGGCAGGTGCTTCAAGTACCCTGGCGTTCCGTTGGGGGACTTCTGCGTTGCAGAAGCCTGGTCCGACCGTCTCCAAAAGGTGGAGTTGGCGATCGGCCCGTTCGGAACGGCAAGTTTTACTTGCAGGAGCGGGCCGCGGTGTGGAACGCGTTCGCGGCCCCCTTCCTTCGCCCCTTACTTCTTGTTTGCCCCGCCCCTTCCATCATACAGAGACGGACGAAAGCCCTCTTGAGGACTGCCCTTTGGGGCACAGCGTGGTGGCGAGTCCGATTGAAAGACTTGTGCGCTCCACGCAGAAATGGTGGCTTGGGCCTCCTTATGTTGGAGCGCATTTAACTACAAACAACACTTCGGAAGTTAGCCCTTGCGGCTATCTTATGGATGACGCCATGGTGCGATCCGGCACGGCTCCTCCCCAGAAGAGCGACCGGCTGCGAAGGATTGTCCTCGATCCTCGTGGCCTACCAGCGCAGCCTTTCCAACTGTGGCCCCCATTTGCGCCAGATGGTCGCCCTGATGAGAGAGAATACCTGGATCTCCTGCGTCCCCGCGAACTGCACTGCCTGGCTTCAGGATTCAGCTTCCGCGTGGGCTAAAATCAACGGCACGAGCGAAGAGGAATATAACTGCCTACGACGAGGACCGTACGCTCGACAGCCGCTGCAGGAGATTATCAACACGCCCCGGAAGTTTCTGTGGGCTTCCTTCAGCCCCCTTGCCCTTGTTCTGTCCTCCCTGAAAAACACTAGGAGCAGCAACGAGCTGGCATCGTGGGAAATGTCGTGCCACATCCGAGGCAGGAAAAAACCTTTAAAGGCGTGCACGACTCGAGAGCTCACGGACGCTGCCACCCCGAGCGTCCCGCCTCACGGACTTGCGCGCTGGAAAGAGCTGCTCGCAATACCTCCGGAGGAGGTGAAGTGGCCCCCAGCGTGTTGGGATTGCGGCACACTTCCGTTCAAGTGGCAGGAGACGGTGTTGCTATTTCTGCAGTGGGGACTGTTAAGCAGAGCACGCCTGTCTTACTGGACACTGGGAAATGTGGATGCCCGCTGTGTCGAGTGCGGAGAAAGAGAAACCTTCCCGCATCTCACCCTCGAGTGTGTCGCCCTGGATGGACTCTGGAGTAGAATAGCCCCAATCCTCCATCTTCCAGTAGGCGACCCTAAAGAAATTTGCCGTCGCCTCTTTCTGCGTGACGGCCTGCGCCCCGCTGCGTCTCTAGCAGTCCTCAGCTGCGTGCGCGGCGTTGTGCAAAGGTGCTACGCCAGAAGAAGAGGCCCAAGATGCAGGGACGCCATCCACTGGACAACGATCTCCTTAGAGATGGCGACAAGGTGGCTTCTAGATTTCACAATAAAAACTGAACATGACTGCATCCTCAACAGGATGCGGAGGACCGACCCAGGCGCCCAGTGATCCCTTCCCTGCCCCCCCCTCTCCCCATACAACTGTTTTCCTCCTCGTTATCTTTCTTTTCGTTTATTTTTGTTCTAGTTTTTCCTCCCCATGCGCCTTGGGAATGGACCTAACCGGTCTATGCACCGGCAACAGACACGTCAACCAAGGTGGGAAAACCAAGTGTTTCCCACAATTAACGTTTGAAAGACTTTATTATCTAATTTTTGTAAAAAATTAGAGTAATAAATGCCCCGGCATATCCGGGTGGCAAACTTCAACCTGCGCCTGCTTCCTAGTGCGCCGGCCACACTGAACGACCGCGTCAACGAGTTGTGCGCGCAAATGCAGACGTGCAACTCTCTGGCCGGAGATACAGACATGGAACGCAGCATCGATCTCGTTTACCTTGACCAGCACCTATGCTATTGCGTGGGCAGGCGCGGCAAGTTACCGTCCGAGCTGTCTGACCATGGCCGAATCGTGTTCGAAGTGCATTCGCGCGACAACGGCCCCCCCTCGTCAGAGTGGCGTCTCCTAGGGTACTGGCTGAAGCGTGCGGACGCGTCAGAACATCTCAGGCGCGTTCACACGGAACTTCGGGTTGCGGACGCTTCAGGACTGGGACCGCTTCAAGCGGTCGGTTCAGGAGTTCTGCGAACGGTTTTCTCTACATCGCCTACCTCCAGGATTTCTGGAGGGGCCAAGAAACGAAAGGTGCTATCATCATGCTTGACGTTACGCGAAAACCCCCGACATGCGCATGTTAGCAGCTTCTTGAGCTGGAGCCGGGAGTCAAGCCTGGCAATCCGGGTCGGAAAGCTTGCTGGACGACCAGGGCCGGGAGCACGCAACTCCTGCTCAGAAGCGCGGGATTATCCGCAAATTTTACTCCTCCCTGTACGTTGCCACACGGTCACGTCGGGACGTTTATTGTAAACTCTCTTTACAAATTGTGGTACTTGGCCCCACTACGGCCAACTCAACAGGAAATGCCGGGCCACCGGTACGCAGACCGGCGCGACTCTCCTCGGCAGCGGAAAAGAGTGGGGAAAAACAAAAAGAAAAATAAAAGAGAAAAGCAAAAAGAAGTTGGAGGGCGGGGAAGGGATCACCGTCCACTGGGAGGAGGGACCATCCTTTCCAGGATGCCCTCGAGGTACGTCCGAATGATTCCCAGGTGGGGCCATCTGGTTGCAAGCCCTAGGTAGCGTACTTCCAGTTCGACGGCACCCCTCTCGTAAACTTGGTCTTCTGTAATCGCTTTAGCTTCTCACGAACCCTCGGATGCAGCAGAGAGCTACCAGAGCGGCGGCTGGTCGCAGGGCATCCTGCACGAAAAGAAGCCGAAAAACGTCTCTGGGCTGGCTGCACTCCTGCAGCTGTAGGGAGGTACCAAGACGCTTCCACAGGGGTCGGAGGGCAGCGCAATCAACCAAGAGGTGGGGGAGGGTTTCCCGCTCCCCACACCTGATGCAGGCAGGATCTAATCGACACCTGGTCCAGTGGTGGCGGCGTGCGTTGCAGGGTAGACCCCAAGGCAACAGCAGAAGCGCCGACTCCTGCCACTTCAGGGGGAGGATCCTCGATCCAATAAAATCCGGGGGTCACATCAGGTCATCCATCGGGATACCGAGCAGCTCGCCCCATCTCTTCAAACCACGCGGGAGGACACTTCGGGTAGTGGCATCGACCAGTTGCGCCGTGGTCCAGCCGCTTAACTTCTTCTCTCTGCCTGCGATTCGGCAGTAGACTTGTCACCTAGGCGTGCGGCTTCTGAAGAGCGCCCTCCTCAGGAAGGGCCTCGCCGTAGCTAGGTGCGTGGTCTCGGCCCACCTGCACAGGGCGGGACATTGCAAGAAGGTCCGCAGGCTGCCGCGGGCACGGTTGTAGAATCGCAGGCAGTTGTAGTTTTCTTCTCCTTGGGCATTTAACCTCGCACACGTTCCAACAGATTCCTCCAGCCATGCAGAGGAGTTAGCGTCGCTGCATGCAATCCAGACGTTCTCCTTCATCAATGTTGCCATGCGTTTGTGCAGTACGCCGCATCTTCTTATCTTCTGGCCTGGGCGCAGAAGAAAAGACGCGAGTCAATCGCAGCGGGACACACGGCTGTCTAGGAGGCGGGCCGGAATGCACCAAGGGGTGCTCCATAACTTCGCTGCGATTGCCAGAGTACGCCATCGCAGCTGACTATCCATTCGCTCCAGCGTCAAGAGGCCGAGACCGTCATCCCTACGCAGAGCACACAAGTCCATCAACGGGATTCGGGGTCTCCCTCTTCCCCAAATGGCGATCCTTAGGAGGTCCTTTGTCCGTTTCTTCAACTGCGGCGGGACGAGGCAAACAAAAAGCAGGAGGCGGAGTATAAGAGCCGCGAACGCTTTCCATACCGCATTCCGTTCCCGAAGGAGTAGCCTGTCTTCCAAGAACGGGCCGATCGCCAACTATACTTTCCGGAGACGACCCGACCACGCTTCCTAAGGGGAATAGTCCCCCAACGGCACACCAAGGTACTTCAAGCATCTCGCCGTAAGGATCCTCAAACAAATCCAATCAGGCAGTCCCACCCTCGTCGCACCAACCGCTATCACCGATTACTTCGCCTTATTTACCCGTAGTCCAGTCCCGTGGCTTAGCAGATCGAAGAAATCCTCGACTGCGGCTACCGGGGCGGACATGGGCAAAAGAAGCAGAAGATCATCGGCTTAAGCCGCTACGGCGGGCGTACCGGGGCAGGAGCTCGGCAAGGGGGCCAAATTAACCCTGTATGCTCTCAGCACCAACTCAAAGTAGGTGCTGAAGAGCAGAAGACGCAGGCTATCGCCCTGCGTGATGCCCCGTCGCACCGGCACGCCGCACACTTGTTGATTATTGAAAGAGACGTTGATTATAGCGTTGCGCCAGCAGGAGCGCAGGTAGGTTAGTAGGGAGGGTGGTGAGCTCATGCGACCCAGGGGCTCCAGCAAGAGCTCCTGTTCCACGCAGTCGAACAATTTATGCAGATCGACCGCGAACACTTGGGCGCCATTCTCCGGCCCGGTGTTTCTTCCCTGCCCGGCCGGCACCCCCAAAGCGGGGTAGCCCCTCACACGCTCACGATCTTGTTTACTACTCTGCCAGCAAAACCATGTGATCGCGAAGAACAGGTTGGCATCCATACTACGGCCGGGAACAGCGTAATTCTGTTCCGGGCTAATTACGCATTCTGCCATTTGTCCTAGACGCGACGCCCACAGTCCGGCGATCAGCTTGGCGTCCGTATTCACAATGGTGATCGGACGCCAGTTGCTGAGTTCTCTGAGGTCTCCTCTCTTGGGAAGGAGCCTCACTCTGGCTGACCGAAACGAGGCGGGAACATCGCCTTCGTATGGGATAAGCCTTGTCAACTGAAGCACCAGGGGTGCAAACTCTGCTGCGAAGCATTGAAAAAACTCCGCGGTCAGGCCGTCCTTTCCTGGTGCTTTCCGCCACTTGAGCCTTTTGATACCGGCGAGAATATCGCCGGTGGTAGAAGGCTCGTCGAGGCTTTGCTTCTCCTCTTCCCCTATTGACGATGCACCATCCCGAAGCAAGCGCCGAGAGGCATTTTGTTCCGGAGGCCTCCTAGCGTAAAGGGAGGAATGATAACATCGCACGAGGTGCCGTATTCTAGCCAAAGCGGAGTGCTACCGGCCCTGGTCGTCTAGCAAGCTGGCCGACCCGAATTGCCAGGCTTGACGTTCGGCCCCGCCTCGATACTCCGCCAGGCGACGGATGTTGGGGGTCCTTGCGTAACGGCAGGCATACAAATACGCCCGTTCGTTACGGACCCCATCCTTAAATCCGGGGGGCAAGCGGTGCAAGGGGAACTCCTATCAGAACTCGCGGTCCGTGGCCTTAAAAAAGTCGCAATCAGCGAGATTCAGGAGGGTGACGCCTCAGTAATTGGCGAATATGTGCTTTCAGAACTGAGAATAGCGTCCAGTCCCCAGGCAGCTGTCATGCCCTGGAAGAAGGACTTTTGTCGCGCAAGCACATTTCGATAAATAGCCGGGAATGGTTCCACAGCGTCGACGCAACTCTTCTTCGATTGCCGACCCGTGGATACAGATCAGCATCCAGGAAAAAATGGTCGATGCTCTTGGCCATTTCCGGGAGATCCCATAACAAGTTGAGCGTGCGCATGGCAGCGTGCAACTCCTTGGCCGTCCGCTTTTGTGCGTGGGCATCACCTGAGAGCAGGCGCAGGTTGAAATCGCCTGCAATCAGGTGAGCCCTGCGCACGTTCGCTTCCACCAGCAAGTCGCGCTTGAGGGTCTCCAGGAACGCCGCACGTTGCTGGTACCTGGCAGGACCTCTCGGAGCGTACACATTTGTTACGACGAGGTCGATCGTGTCGGACCACCTGAGAATCAGCTGGCCGACACGACCGGCTTCTTCGAAGCGCACGCCTTTCACGGCTGCGTCGACTGCCGGCTTTATTAAAAACGCAACGCCGCAGGTGAATCGGGTGAACCATTGCTACATAAGCCGCCCCCCTGCGATCCTTTCGATCTCCTAGGCGTTCTCCGCGGTGATCACGTGGATATCCTGCAGTAGCGCCACGTCGAAGTCACGCAGGGTGGCGGCCGTGTCCCGTATGTTGCCGTCGTCGCGCAGCCCATTCACGCTCCAGCAGGCCACGCGTAATTGACGGCGACAGGCGAGCCCAGGTATTACTCCAGGGACGGTGGCAATGGGACTCCCGCCACCTGGTCGGGCGGGACGGATGAAGGAATGGGATCACCGCGCACCGATTCACCCTCCTGCATGGGGGCCGATTCCTCAGCGGACTGCAACGGTTGAAGGGGGCGGGATTCACGCACCTGCTCCCCCTCTATCATGTGGGCCGATTCGTCGACTGCGCTGGACGGCAGGGGGAAGCGCTTGTCAGCGGTCTGCTCCCCCTCCTCCATGGCTATCTCTTGAGCAGGTTCCACCGTTGGAAGGGGGCGGCAATCACTCACCTTCTCCCCCTTCTCCATGGGGGTCGCCAGATGCTTGGTAGCGGAAGGTGGGAAAGTCGTTCCCTCCGTTCCCACGCTGTTGGCTTCCACCTCGGTTGCCGGTGCGTCCCCCTCTTTCTTTGTCGGGATGCGCCTCTTCGGATTCTTGGAATTCCGTCCAGTCTTCTTCGGAGGCGCCTCCGCGGAGGAGGACGAACTTCCGGCATTCGCGTCGTGGTCACCATTCGGAGGCGCCCTGGTCGCGGCCGGCATTCGCAAGGTTTTTCGTGCGCCGTTCACACGGTCCGCGAGTTCCGCCGTGAGCTCTTTCGCTGCCTGTTGGAAGCCGGCGTCCTCGATTGCAGCGTGCGCGTCGCTCGGCTCCCCCTCTGTTTGCACAAAGGGTTCGCCTTCCTTGATCGCGGCTTCAGCGTCAACCAGGCGGGAGATATCTCCCACGGTGGACGTCTGGGGTATCAACACTCGCTCCAAAGCGAGCGAACATTCGCGGAGCAAAGCGCGGGGTTGCATTCTATTTAGAAAAGCTGTCGCGGGTTCCGCTGTCGATTCTTCGGTTTTCTGGCTTTTTTTACTTTTCGGCTTCGCAGTTCGCTAGTGGTTGTTGTCACCAGCGTCGTCGGGAGGATTCTCCACCGTTGTTTGCTGGGAGCATTTGGACTCTGGCTTTTTGCTGGGCCTTTCCTTTGCTTTTTGGAGCTTGCTTGATTTCTCCAAACGTTTCCCCTTACCTTTTTTCAATTCAAAGGGCGCTGGAGGTTCTTGCTTTAGCACACTTTTTAGAAGTGGCTCTTCTCTCCGCAGTTGAAACATTGGATGTGAGGGCACCGTGTTCTCCGGTGCCCTGTTGCATCACAGTGCCCACAGTACTTGGGCTTGCCCACGTACCAGACGTCGACGACCCCGTTGCCGACGTCGAGTTTGTGGGGCAGCCCACCGTTTTCGTGGACGGTCAAACGCGCTGCAGCCATGCCACTGAACAGTCTTCCGTATGTTCGAAAGAAGTTGGGCTTGGTCCAGAGCGCGTGCACCGTACCATGTTTTCGCAACTGTTCCTGCACGCCAGCTTCTGTCATGCGCAGAGTTACACCGGTAAGGTGGGCAACAATGGAGCGGTCCTTTCTCACAGGGAAGACCTTCAGGCCTTTCAGAGTGATGGGAGTGTTCAGCATGCGTTAAGCAAAGACTTGAATTTTTGCAAGTCAGCTCCACCCGCTGGCCCTTACTCATCACGTATAGACCTTCCAGGTCTTTCTCTTTCGCATCCAACTGCTGTAACTCTCTTTCAAAGTTACGAGCGGTGTTTCTTAGAAACAGATTTTCTACTTTGTAAATCAGGGACGGCTTGTATCCTTGTTCAAGGTAGGCGCGCTGTTATGCTAAGGCTGCAGGAGATGGCGCTGCATCCACTGAGCTCCAGGTCTTCGTCGTTGCCGAGGAAGGAACCAAAGACGCGGTTGCTCCCTTTTTCAAGCGGGAGGTTGCGCCCTTTTGCAAGGCGGCGGATGTCCCCTTTTTCAAGGGGGCGGTTGCTGCCTTTTCCATGAGGGCGGTTGCCCTTTTGTTCAAGGTCGCGGTAGCCGTCGTTTTCGGAGAGGCGGTTGCCCTCTTTTTCATGGAGGCAGCTGCCCTCTCATCCGTGCGGGCGGTTGCCTCCACCTCAATGGGTTGGGGAGAGGAACAATCCTCTCCCCCGCCGACTTCCATCGCGGTGTCCTTAGGCATTTCTGCCATTGGACACCGCAGATGCTCCACACACAAACACTAACGAAAAGGAACGCTCTACAACAGGCGTAGAGGAGAGCGGAAAAAACACGTCCGCACGCCAAGTTGCTAGCTAAGGTTTGGGCAGAGCGTCTGGGACGGGTTGCCAACATCTTCATCAGCCCGGAACAGGCATATGCTGTTTCCGGGCGAAGCATAAAGGCGAACCTGTTCCACGATTCCACATGGTGAAAGCTCCAACAAGGAAGCGGCTTATTGAGCAGCCGAACTTCCGTTGCGTCGGTTGGTGGGATACGGGACGATCAGGTAGGGAATCGAGCCCTTCCTGTCGCTGTCGACTTGCGTAAACATTCGACTGTGTCGACCAGAATCTCCTGCTGGAGCTTCTGGAACGCTTGGGTTTTTCGGCCTCTTTGTTGGCCTACCTGCGCTCCAGCTTGCTCGATGCGCTCATTAGTGTCTTTTTAGCGCGCTGACCGTGCACGGCGTACCGGTGCGACAAGGCATACGGAAAAGAGACAGATTGAGCCCCCTGCTCTTTTGCGCCTTTATCGAATTGGTGCTGAGAGCGTACATGGGGAGTCTGGCGCACCTGCCGCGCGATTGTCCCGGTACGCCTGCGATTTCAGCATACGCGGACGATCTTCAGCTGCTGCTCCCTATGTGCACCCCTGCTTCGACGGTCCAGGAGTTCTTCGACCTGCTGAGTCGGGGACCAGGACTAGCGGTGCGCAGCGCGAAGTCGTCCATGATGCCATTTCGAGCGGCGTGGGCAAAGCAGAAGGACTGGGTCCGTTTGGTTATCCCTACGGTGATTTTCTTCAACTACCTTGGTGTGCCGTTGGGGGAATACTTCCCTACCGAAGCGTGGTACGGCTGCCTTCAGAAGGCTCAGGCGGCGATCGGCTTGTTTCAGGACGGCAGGTTCTACCTGCAGGAACGAGCCGCGGTGTAAACCGCGTTTTCGGCCCCCCTCATTCGCTTCTTGCTTTTTGATTGCCCTCCCTCAGCGGAGTAAAATAAAAGGACGAAGAACCTCCTGAGGATAGCCCTTTGTGGCAGAGGGAGGCCCTGAGTCCGTCTCGCGCACTTGTGCGCTCCAGCGACGGTACGGCGGTCTTGGTCTCCTGACTCTGCAGAGGCTGGAGCTTCAGATCCAGTTCAGGAGTGTTGCCTTTATGGCAGAAAATTGGTGCACCACCTGGTGCCTCCCTGAATGTCTGCTCGTCGAACGGGCCACCGACAATGAGTAACTCTCGTTCTTCTTTGCACTCCGAAGCCCCATCTGCCATTGCGGACTTCAGCTTCGAAGGGCGGCCAAGGTCGTGAAGACCAACTCGGAACGGATCTTCGTACGCCCAGCGAATGGTTCTGCCTGGCTTCAGGAAACCGTCCGCACGTAGGCGATGACTCAGGAGCCGAGCCCGCAACACGAGCGAATAGCTCTGTTTGGGCCGCACGTTCACCGAACGCCACCAGAAATCATCGAGGATCCCCGAAGGAGAGCGTGGGCACAAAGAACCTCCCTTGCTGCGGCACTGCCTACCCTACGGGAACATCTGGGTAGCGACGTCGCGGCACAATGGAAGGTTAGTGTCAAAATCGCAGCATGGCAAAAAAGATCGGGAATTGGAGAACGGGTCAGCTCACCAACGCTGCGTCCCCGAGGACCACCCCAAATGGACTCTTGCGCTGGGGAGAGCTACTGGATGTTCCAGAGGAACATCTCGAGTGGCCCCCGGTGCTCATGGACTCGCGCACCCTACCCATGAAGTGGCAAGATTCGGCACTGCTGGTGTTGCATTGACGGCTTCCTTGGAACGTCCGCCGACACCACTGGACGCAGGGGGTGTCAACCCTAATTGTGTCAAATGCGGGGAGAGGGAATTCCTCCCCCACCTGTTAGTGGATTGTGTTGCCCTTCGTCCCTTGTAGAAACGCTTTGGCACAGCCCTGGAGATCCCCGGTGGCAACCTCAGAGACACTTTGCGCTCCCTCTTCGTCCGTGACGCCCTGCCTCCAGCGGCCTCGCTTGCAGCCCTGTACTGCCTACGCGGAGTCGTCGTGGCATGGAGCAAAGCGACGGGAGGATCCAGCGACAAGATCGCCACCGTGTACGCCGCCCGTTTCCTTAGGATGGCAACGTGATGACTCCATCTGAAATCCACCATTCAGAAACAGCTTGCCGGCATCCTCCAGAGGATGACTGACCCTCCCAGCGGACAGTGATTCCTTCCCGCTCCACTTCGGGTTCGTTTATTCCTTTGTTTTGTTTTTCTTTGAATCCCCCTCACCTCTGATGCCGAGGTCGACCGCGCCGGTCTGTGCACCGGTAGCCCAACAGGTTGACTGTTTCCAAGGCGTGGCTGGACTACTCGTCCAGTCACAGATTATATAAGTTTATTTGAAAAAATAAATGTCCCGGCGTACCGAGTTTCAAGTGAGATTGCAGAGGGTGACGGCTCACAGGAATTCGCGAAGGTGTTACTTCGCACCTGAGAGTCGCGTCCAGTCCCCAGACAGCCGCCACGCTCTTGAAGGAGGACCCTTTTCGCGCGGGCATACCTCGATAATTAACCGGGAATGGTCCGACAGCATCGACGCAACTCTCCTTCGATTGGCGACCCGTGGACACAGATGAGCATCCAGGAAAAAATGGTCGATGCTGTTGGCCATTCCCGGGAGTTCTCCTAACAAGTTGCGCGTGCGCATGGCAGCGCACAACTCGTTGGCCGTCTGCATCTGAGCGTGGACATCACCTGAGAGCAGGCGCTGGTTGAAATCGCCAGCAATCAGGTGAGCCCTGCTTACGTTAGCTTCCACCAGCCAGTCGCGCTTTAGGGTTTGCAGGAACGCCTTACGTTCCTGGTACCTGGCAGGACCGTTCGGGGCATACACGTTTGCAACGACGAGGGCGATCCTGTCGCACTACCTGAGAATCAGCTGGCCGACACGTCCGGCTTCGTGGAAGCGCACGCCCTTCACGGCTGAGTCGACCGCCGGCTCCATACAAAACGCGATGCCGCAGGTGTATGCGGTGTCGCATTGTCACACAAGCCTTCCTCCTTTGCGATCCTTTTGATCTCCTGAGCGTTCTCCGCAATCATCATGTGCATCTCTTGCAGGAGCGCCAGATGGAAGTCACGTATAGAACAGACGTATGGTGTTCCTGGGGAAGTATGGAGGCGAACCTGTTCCACGCTTCCAACTGGCTAGAGCTTCAACACGAAAGGGGCTTGATGCGCACCGGGAATTCCGGTGAGTCCGTCAGTCATGCGACGGATGGTCGGAAGGGAAAGGGAGCACTTGCGGTCGCTGTCGACTTGCGTAAAGCAATCGACAGCGTCGACCAGAATCTCCTGCTGGAGCTTTTGAAACGCTTGAGCTCCCGGCCTCATTATTGGTTTATCTGCACTCTAGCTGGCGCGATTCGCAAATCAATGTAACTTTCAGCGGGCATACTGTTCACGGCGTGCCGGTGCGACGTAGGATCCGGCAAGGAGACAGCTAGAGCCACTTGCTCTTCAGTACCTACTTTGAGTTGGTACTGAGAGCGTACAGGGAAACTCTGGCGCAACTGCCGCATGAATGCGCGGGAACGCCTGCGGTTTCAGCATATGCGGACGACCTCCTGCTACTGCTCCCTATGTCCACCCCGGCTTCGGCGGTCGAGAAGTTCTTCGACCTGCTGAATCGAGGAACCGGGCTTACGGTGAACAAAGCGAAGTCGTCCGTGATGCCAGTTGGTGCGGCGTGGGCAGGGTAGCAGGACTGGGTCCGTTTGGGGATCCCCAGGGTGAGGTACTTCAAGTACCTTGGTGTGCTGCTGGGGGACTACTCCCCTGCGGAAGCGTGGTCCGGCTGCCTTCAAAAAATAGAAACGGCTATCGGCCCGTTCCGAGGAGGCACGTTTTTCCTGCATGAACGGGCCGTGGTTTGGAACATGTTCGCGGCTTCTCTACTCCGTTCAATGCTTTTTGTTTGCACCCTCACAGCGAGGATCAAAAAGCGGACGAAGGACCTCCTCCGTATCGCCCTTTGGGGCAACGGGAGGGCCGGAGTACGCTTGAAGGACTTGTGCGCTCGGCGTCGGGACGGTGGTCTCGGCCTCCTCACATTGTAGCGGCTGGAGCTGCAGCTACAGTTCCGGATTTTGGCACTTGTGCCGGAGTTGTGGTTCACATGTTGGTGCGTCCCTGCACGTCTTTTCCTTCAGCAAGTTACCGGGAAGACGGGAATTACGTCGTTTCTTGCACTCCATCGAAGCCGCATCGACCGATGTGGGCTTCAGCTACGGAGGGTGGCTGCGCTGCCAACGAAATATGAAGGATGGATCACCTGTCTCACCGCAAACGGTACTGCGTGGCTGCAAGAAACCGTTCGCACGTGGGAACAGTTCGGTATGCAACCCTCCCATCAGGAACGAAGGTTCCTGTTTGGATGTTACAGAAGTTGCACGCTCCGTGAGATCCTGGAGGATCCTAAGAAGAGAGCGTGGTCAGGAAGAACCCCCTCGCTGCTGCGATGGACTCCCAAGTGGAACATCAGGACAGCGATGTTGCGGCGGAGTGGGAGGTTACAATAAAAATCTCCGGGAAGGAGAAGAAGCAGAGAGAGCGGAAGACGGGCCAGCTAACTGACGCTGCGACCCTGAGTACGCCTCCTAATGGACTTCTGCGCTGGGGAGCGCTGCTGGATGTTTCGATTGAACATCTGAAGTGGCCCCCGATTCTTATGAACACTTCCATCCTCCCCCTAAAATGGCAAGAGTCGGCATTCCAGTTGCAGCACTGGGGACTCCCCTGCAACGCCCGTCGACATTACTGGACCTGGGCAGCGGTGGATCCCAATTGCGTTCGATGTGGGGAACGGGAGTCCCTCTCCCACCTGCTAGTGGATTGTGTTGCTCTTCTCCCCTTTGGTTCCGCTTTGCCTCGGCCATCGGTATCCCTTGCAGCAACCCCAGGGACGCACTAAAAGCCTTCTTCGTTGCCGACGCCCTGCGGCCAGCGTCCTTGATAGCAGCCTTGTGCTGCCTTCGTGGGATCGTCGCCGCCTGGAGCACGGCGACGGGAGGACCTAGCGATCAGGAAGCCATCCAGTGCGCCTAGGAATTCCTGAGAAGGGCGTCGCGATGGCCCCACCTGAATGTTCAGAACAAACAAGAGCTTGTTAGCATCCTGAGAGGGATGATGCGGCCCCAGCAGCAACAGTGATCCCTCCCCGTTCCCTCCCACCGTTTGTTTCTTTTTGTTTAGTTTTTTTGTTTTTCCCCTTTCCTTTGCTGCCTTGGTAGACCGTACCGGTCGAGAAACTGGTGAATTGGCAGGCTCCGTGGTTCTTAGCTTCTGGCTAGAGCATGGTCACAGCCAATAATAATTTCTTTATAAAGTTTATTTTTAAATAAACGACCCGGAGAAATCCGGGTGAAAATCGAAAGCTTTACGCAAATCGACTGCGACCGCAAGGGCTCCCGGCGCCGCATCTTCTTCGAGGCTTCCCTACCCCCTGTCAATGGAGAGTTCATGACTTTCCCGACGTAGCTGCGCCTTGCGTTTTTGCAGCTGCCAGCCTAAGGCTGCAAAGAAGGCCGTCAGACGTCCGGCGGATGTTAAAGGCCCGTAAACTTCCGGGTCCGTTGCGGAAGCCGGAAACCCTCCCACCGTCGCCCTCCCGAAGAGGAAGGCGGGCCGGAAGTCGCGCAACTCTATGCGTGTCGCTCCCCATCTGGCTTAGGAGGAGGAGATGCGCTCGGATGGTGAGGAGGCGATGTCCGCGAGTGTCGCGGAATCCCTCCATCGACAGCATCCGGTCGGTCCTTCCTATCGACCTCTGTCCGGCTGCAGACGTCCCGGTCGTTGCTGGAACGCCACCAGCGCAGATGTACAACGACCAGCCGCCTACCGAACAGGAGGCGGCTTTACACACCCCACCACCATCATTAGTATGATGAGTGGAATCGCCTCTTGCCAGCAGCTGCATATTGCCTGTTGGAATGTCAACGGGCTGCGTAGCGAATGCAAGAGGTGTAGCGTGGCCGACACCCTGCGACCTTTCGACCTGGCACTTCTCCAAGAGGTGCATGCCCTCAGAGCAGAGGACGTCCAAGAAATCAAGTGGCTCACAGGGGGGAGGCTAGTTTGGCGTGGTGGAGGAGACTTCTCCCGCGGAGTGGCCTTCCTGCTGAAGCCGGCCGTCGCCAATGTGGTGCGCAGTGCACAGTTCGACGAGAAAGTTCGACTTTGTCCTCAAGTGGTCCGAATCGATCGACCTGGTAGTCACGAACGTGTACGGGCCATGCAGCAGCCACATGCACGCAGAACGCACTGCGTTCTTCGAAGTCCTGCGAAGAGACTGGCTGGCCGAAGCAGGCGTGCGACGAGCGCATCTGATAGCGGGAAACTTCAACGTCCGCCTGCTGTCGGAAGCGCCCTACATACGTGCACAATTGGTCAACGAGTTGTGTGCGGCTATGCACACACGCAACTTGTTGGCCGATGAAGCCGGGGTGAGAAGCAGAATCGACCACGTGTTCCTCGATAACCACTTGCGTACGCGGGTGGGGACTCGAAGAGCAATTGCGTCGGAGCTGTCCGATCACCCTCGGCTAGTGATCAACATTCATCCGCACGACAGAGGTCCACTCTACCAAGCGTGGCGCCTGCCGGGGGAGTGGTTGCGACTCGCAGGAGCGCGCGAACATCTGCGCGCTTTCCTGCGTAGTTGCGAATTGCAGACTCTTGCTGACTGGGAAAAAATAAAACGCTAAGTCCGAGAGTTCTGTGACCAGTTTCCCCTCCATCAACTTCCTTCAGGTTTCCGCGATGCCACCCGGATACTTCGGGACGTTTATTAAAAACATTTCGACAGTTAATACAGAACGTGGTACAAGGCCCCACTGACGGCCACGCAATACCGGAACTGCCGGGACACCGGGACGCAGCCCGGTGTTGCTCTTCTCGGCAGTGGAGGGATATGGGGGAGAAAACAAAAATAAAATAAAAGAAAAAAACAAACCCTCAAAAAAAGTTTGGAGGGCCGGGAAGGGATCACAGAAAACTGCTGGTAGCGCCCATCCTTTGCAGGATGCCTTCTAGTTCCATTTTCGGTTTTCCTAGATGGGGCCATCGGGTAGCTCTCTGCAGGAAGCAAGAAGCATACTCGATGACGTCCCTCACGATGCAGTCTTCATATTCGGCATCACTCCAGGCCGCCACGATACCACGAATGCAGCAAAGTGCTGCCAGGGCTGCGGCTGGATGGGGGCGTCCCGCACGAAGACAAGACTGAAGACACATCCAACATTGCCACCATCCGGTATCCGGAAGGCCGTTTTAAGACGATCCCAAAGAATCTGGACGGCAGGGAATTCAACTAAGAGGTGGAGGAGCGACTTTTGCTCCCCACACCTGGCACACGCAGGATTTACTCTTCCCCGCGTCCAGTGGAAGCGGCGCGCGATGCAGGGTAGACCCCAATGCAGCCACAGAAGCGCCGATTCTCGCCACTTCAGGGGAAGAATCCAGGATCCAAGTAGAACCGAGTGCCACTTCAGATCATCCAATCGAATTCCGAGCAACTCGTCCCATCTTTTTAATCCACGCGGCTGGAGACTAGGGGTCGTTGCATCTGTCAACTCTCCCATAGTCCAACCGCTCATCATCTCCGCTCTGCCTGCGATACGGCAGCAGACTTGCCACCTTGCCTTCCGGCTTTCGTGAAGCGCCCTCTGAAGGAAGGGAATCGCCGTAACAAGAAGTGTGCCTTCCGCCCACGTGCAACTCGGTGGAAATTCAAGAATTTCACGGAGAGTTCGGCGGGCGTAAAAGACGACTCGCAGGCAGTTCCCACGGTCTTCGCACCTCTGGTTCTGCTTGGCCCAGGTGCCAGCAGTCTCTTCCAGCCAAGCGGAGGAGTTGGCAGGGCCAGAAACCATCCAGTCGTTCTTCTTTGCCAGAGTTGCCATGCGGCCGAGCAGTAGACCGCATCTTCGAATCTTCCGGCCAGGGCACAGAAGAAACGATGCGAGTCCTTCGCAGCGGGACACACGCCTGGCCAGGAGGCGGACCGGAATGCACCAAGCGGTGCTCCACATCTTCGCTGCGATGGCGAGGGTCAGCCATCGCAGCTGGATTTCCACGCGCTCCAGCGTCAGGAAGCTGATACCGCCGTCCCCACGCGGAGCGCACAATTCCTTCAAAGGGACTCGGGGCCTCCCCTTGTCCCAAAGAGCTATGCGGAGGAGGTCCTTCGTCCGCTTTTTTGATTCCTCGGGGGCGGGGCAAACAAAAAGCAAGGGGCGGTGGATGGGGGCCGCGTATGCGTTCCAAACCGCGGCCCGTTCCGGCAAGTGAAACTTGCCTTCCAGGAACAGGCCGATCGCCGTCTCGACTTTTTGGAGGTAGCTGGACCACACTTCCGCAAGGGAGAAGTCCCCCAACGGCACACCGAGGTACATGATGCACCTCATCTTGAGGATCCCCAGACGGACCCAGTCCTGCTGCCCTGCCCACGTCGCTCCGACTGGCAACACTGACGACTTCGCCCTGTTAACCTGTAATCCGGCCCCACGGCTAAGCAGGTCGAAGAAATCTCCGACCGCATTCGCCGGGGTGGACATAGGGAGCAGTAGCAGGAGGTCGTCCTCATATGCTGAAACCGCAGGCGTTCCGGGGCATTCATGCGGCAGTTGCGCCAGAGTTTCCCTGTAGGCTCTCAGTACCAACTCAAAGTAGGTACTGAAGAGCAAGGGGCTTAGGCTGTCTCCCTGCCGGATCCCGCGTCGCACCGGCACGCCGTGAACAGTATGCCCGCTGAAAGTAACATTGATTTGCGAATCGTGCCAGCTAGAGCGCAGATAGGTTAATAATGAGGCCGGGAATCCCAAGCGTTCCAAATGCTCCAGCAGGAGATTATTGTCGACGCTGTCGAATGCTTTACGCAAGTTGACAACAACCGCAAGTGCTCCCTTCCCCATCGGACCATCCGTCGCATGACTGACAGACTCACCGGAATTACCGGTGCACATCAAGCTCCTTTCGTGTTGGAGCTCTAGCCAGGTGAAAGCGTGGAACAGGTTCGCCTCCATGCTTCGCCCCGGAACAGCATACGTCTGTTTCGGGCTGATGAAGGCGTTTGCAACCCGTCCCAAGCGCTCAGCCCAAACCTTGGCTATCAACTTGGCGTGCGGACGTGTTTTCTCCGCGCTCCTCTGTGGCTGTTGTAAAGCCTTTTTTTTCGTTAGTGTTTGTGTGCGGAGCATCTGCGGTGTCCAATGGCAGAAATGCCTGAGGACACCGCGATGAAAGTCGGCGGGGGAGAGGATTGCTTCTCTCCCCAACCTATTGAGGTGGGGGCAACCGCCCCCACGGAGGAGAGAGCAACCGCTTCCTTGAAAAAGGAAGCATCCGCCTCTCCGGAAACGAGGGCTACTGCCACCTTGAAAAAGGGAGCAACCCTCCTCGTGCAAAAGGCCGCAACCGCCCCCTTGAAAAAGGGGACAACCGCCGCTTTGGAAAAGGGCGCAAACGCCACCTTGAAAAAGGGGGCAACCGCGTCCTTGGATCCACCTGCCCCATGCACGAAGACCTGGAGCTTCGTGGCTGCAGCGCCATCTCCTGCTGCCTTAGCAGAACAACGGGTCTACCTGGAACAAGGATACAAGCCGTCCTTGATTTAGAAGGTAGGAAACCTGCTTGTAGGGAACACCGCTCGTAACTTTGAAAGGAAGTTACAGCCGTTGGATGTCAAAAAGGAACACCTGGAAGGTCTCTCCGTGATGAGTGGGGGCCACCGAGTGGAGCAAACTTGCAAAAATGCAAGTCTGAATCAACGCCTGCTAAACACTCCCATCACTCTAGAAGGCCGAAAGGTCTTCCTTGTAACGGAGGACCGCTCCATTGTTGCTCACCTTACAGGTGTAACTCTTCGTATGACCAAAGCTGGCGTTCAAGAAAAGTTGCAAAAGCATGGTACGGTGCACGCGCTCTGGACCAAGCCCAACGTCTTCCAAACATACGGAAGACTGTTCAGTGGCATGGCTGCAGCGTGTGTGACGGTTCACGAAAACATTGGGTTGCCCCACAAACTCGACGACGGCAACGAGGTCGTCGACGTCTGGTACGTGGGCAAGCCCAAGTACTGAGGGCACTGTGATGCAACAGGGCACCATAAAATGGTGCCCTCACATCCAGTGTTTTCACTGCGAAGAGAAGGCCCACCTTCAAAAAGTGTGCTCTATTCGGGAACCTCCAGCGCCCTCTCATTTGAAAAAAGGTAAGGAAACACGATCCGAGAAAACAAGCAAGACCACTGAAACAAAGGAAAGGCCAAGCAAAAAGCCAGAGTCCGAAAGCTCAGGAAACGGCGGTCGAGAAAACTCCCGACGACGTTGGTGACAAAGAGGACTGGCGCACAGCGAAGCCGACAAGAAGAAAAATTCGAAAAACCGAAGAACCGACTACGGAACCCGCGACCACTTCTCTAAGTAGAAGGCAACGCCGCGCTTTGCTCCGTGGATGTTCGGTCGCTTTGGATCGAGAGGAGATCCCCGATAGCTCCACCGGGGGATATATCTCTCGCCTCGTTGATGCCGAAGCCGCGATGGAGGAAAGCAAACCCTCTGTGCAAACAAAGGGGGCGCCGAGCGACGCGCTCGCCGCAATCGAGGACGCCGCCTTCCAGCAGGCGGCGGAAGAGCTCGCGGCATAACTCGCGGAGCGTGAGAACGGCGCGCGAAAGGCCTTGCGAAGGCCGGCCGCGAGCAGTGCACCTCGGATTGGTGAACACGAACCGGATGCCGGAAGCGCGTCCTCCTCCGCGGAGGCGCCTCCGAAGAAGACTGGACGGAAGTCCAAGAATCCCAAGAGGCGCATCCGGACAAAGAAGGAGGAAGACGCACCGGCATCCGAGGGGGGAGCCGGCAGAGTGGGAACGGAGGGAGGGATTTTCCCACCCTCCGCTACCGAGCAACTGGAGACATCCATGGAGGAGGGGGATAAGGTGAGTGATTGCCGCCTTCTCTTAACGGTGGAACCTGTCCAGGAGATAGCCATGGAGGAGGGGGAGCAGACAGCTGACAGCCGCTTTCCCCTGCCGTCCAACGCAGCTGACGAATCGGCAACCATTGTAGAGGGGGAGTAGGTGCGTGAAACCCGCCCCCTTCAGCCGTTGCGGTCCGCCGAGGAATCGGCCCCCATGGAGAAGTTAGAACCGGTGTGCGGTGATCCCGTTCCTCCATCCGTCTTGCCCGACCAGGTGGCGGCAGCCCCATTGCCACTTTCCCAGGAGTAACACCTGGGCTCGCCTGTTGCCGTCGATTACGCGTGGAATGCTGGAACGTGAACGGGCTGCGCGACGACGGCAACAGACGGGAAATGGCCGCCACCCTGCGCGACTTCGACCTGGCACTTCTGCAGGAGATCCACGTGATCACCGCGTAGAACGCCCAGGAGATCGATAGGATCGCAGGGGGACGGTTGATGTGGGAATGCGGCACCCGATACACCTGCGGCGTCGCGTTTTTTATGAAGCCGGCAGTCGACGCAGCCGTGAAGGGCGCGCGCTTCGACGAAGCCGGTCGTGTCGGCCAGCTGATTCTCTGGTGGTCCGACACGATCGACCTCGTCGTAACAAATGTGTACGCTCCGAGCGGTCCTACCAGGTACCAGGAACGTAAGGCGTTCCTGGAAACCCTGAAGCGCGACTGGCTGGTCTAAGCGAACGTGCGCTTGGCTTACCTGATAGCGGGAGACTTTAATCTCCGCCTGCTATCAGGTGAGCCACACGCACAGGAACGGACGGCTAACGAGTTGTGCGCCGCCATGCGCACGCGCTACTTGTTAGGGTATCTTTCGGAAATGGTCATCTGCATCGACCACGTCTTCCTGGATGTCGACCTGTGTTTACGGGTCGGCAAACGGTGGAAAGTTGCGTCGGAGTTGTCTGACCATTTCCGGTTGATATTCGAGGTGTGCCCGCGCGACAAGGGCCCCCCATTCAGGGCGTGGGGTTTGCCTGGTTACTGGCCGCGACTCTCAGGTGCGAAAAAACACCTTCGCGAATTCCTGAGAGGCGTCACCCTCCGCAATCTCGCTGATTGGGACCTTTTTAAGGCCTCGGTCCGCGAGTTTTGCGATGAGTTCCCCTTGCACCTCCTGCCCCGGTGATTTGGGGTTGTCACCCGGGTACGCCCGGGGCGTTCATTGAAATTACTCTGCATGAACGTGGTACGAGGCTTCACTAACGGCCACACAACACCGGACCTGCCGGGACGCCGGGACGCAGCCCGGCGTGACGCTTCTCGGCAGTGGAGGGGGATAGGGATCAAAAAAAAAGAAAAATAAATATAAGGAAAACAAAAAAAAGAGTTTGGAGGGAGAGGAAGGGATCACAATCCACTGGGAGGAGGGCCCATCCTTCGCAGGATGCCCTCCAGATCCATCTTCATGCTTCCCAGATGGGGCCATCTCGCAGCTCTACGCATGAAGCAGACCGCATACGGGATGACATCCTTCGCGTTGGCATCCACTCCTTCGTCGCGAATGTCGCTCCAGGCCGCCACGATGCCCCGAATGCAGCAGAGGGCTGCGAGGGCTACGGCGGGCTGCAAGGCGTCCCTCACGAAGAGGGGCCGAAGAACGTCTCTGGGCGCGCTGCCCATTGGGAGCCCGAGGGTCGTCCCGAACCGTTCCCACAGGGGTCGGAGGGCAGCACAGTCAACAAGTAGGTGGGGGAGCGATTCCCTCTCCCCGCACCTGGCACACTCAGGCCTTACACTTCCCCGCGTCCAGTGGAAGCGGCGCGCGTTGCAGGGTAGACCCCAGCGCAAAAGCAGCAGCGCCGACTCTTGCCACTACAGGGGGAGAAGCCTGGATCCGATTAATATTGGGAGCCACTTCAGGTCATCCGTCGGGATGCCGAGCAGCTCTCCCCAGAGACGAAGTCCACGCGGGAGGGCACTCGGGGTCGTGGCATCTGCAAGTTCTCCCATGGTCCAACCGCTCATCTACTTTTCCTTGCCTGCGATTCGGCAGGAGACTTGCCACTTTGGCTTGCGGCCACTGGTAAAAGCCGTCTGTAGGAAGGGCAGGGTCGAGGCTAGAGGGGTAGTCTCCGTCCCCGTGCTCCTGGCGGGACACTCCAGAGTAGTCCGCAGTGTGCAGCAGGAGTTGGGGCCGAATCGCAGGCGGTTCCAGTCCGGGGAAGTTTGGAGGTTCAGCTTGGCCCACGTCGCAACGGATTCCTCCAGCCAGGCGGAAGAGTTGGCGAGACTGCATACCGTCCAGCCGTTGTCTCTCACCAGGGCTTCCATGCGCCCAAGGTGAAGGCCGCATCTTCTGACCTTCCTGTAAGAGCACAGAAGGTACGACGCGAGTCCTTCCTTCCTGGACACGTAAGCTGGCAAAAATGCGGGCCGGAACGCACCAAGGGGTGCTTCATGACTTTGCTGCGATGGCGAGGGTGCGCCATCGCAGCTGTATGTCCAGGCGCTCCAGCGTCAGGAGGCCGAGACCGCCGTCCCGACGAGGAGCGCATTAGTCATCCAGACGCATAAGTGGCCTCCCGCTGCCCCAGAGGGCGATGCGGAGTAGGTCCTTGATCCTCTTTTTAATGTCACGGGGGACGAAGCAAACAAAAAGCAGGGGGAGGAGGATGGGAGCCGCGAACGCGTTCCACACCGCAGAAGGAACTTGCCTTCCAGGAACGGGCCGATTGCCAACTCTACCTTCTGGAGACGACCTGACCAGGCTTCTGCGAGGCAGAAGTCCCCCAACGGGACACCCAGGTACTTCAGATACCTGGCCGTGGGGATCCCCAAGAGGATCCAGTCAGGCCGTCCGACCCACGTCGCACCCACCGGTACGACCGACGACTTCGCTTGTTTACCCGCAGTCCAGTCCCACGACTTAGCAGGTCGAAGAAATCCTGGACTGCGTCTGCCGGGGCGGACATGGGCAACATGAGCAGAAGATCGTCGGCGTATGCTGCAACGGCGGGCGTGCCGGGGCACGAGCTGGGCAGGGCAGCCAAAGTCACCCTGTACGCTCTCAGCACCAACTCAAAGTAGGTGCTGAAGAGCAGGGGGCTGAGGCCATCGCCCTGCCGTATGCCCCGCCGCACCGGCACGCCGTACACCTGTTGGCTGCAAAAAACGATGTTGACAATGGCATTGCGCCAGCATGAGCGAGGTAGGAGAGAAGGGAGGGTGGGAAGCCCATGCGACCCAGGAGCTCCAACAGTAGCTCCTGGTCAACGCAGTCGAACTCCTTATGGAGATCGACCGCGATGGCTAGGGCCCCCGCCCCAGCCCGGGTGTCCATTCCCAGCCCAGCTGGCGGCCCCAAAGTGGGGTTGCCAATCTTTCCGTCAGTTTCATTTAGACAGCGCTGCACATGGAACCACGTGCTCGCGAAGAAGAGGTTGGCATCCATACTTCGCTCGGGAACAGCATATATATGCTCCGGGCTAATTACGGATTCTGCCACTTGTCCCAGACGCGAAGCCCATAGCCCGGCAACCAACTTGGCGTCCGTATTCACAATCGTGATCGGACGCCAGTTGTTGAAATTCCTAAGGTCCCCCCTTTCGGAAGGAGCCTTACTCTGGCTGACCTAAACGAAGCGGGAACATCGCCTTCGTCTCGGATCAGCCTTGTCAGCTGAAGCAGCAGGGGTGCCAGCTCTTCCGCGAAGCTCTGATAGAACTCCGCGGGCAAGCCGTCTTCCCCTGGAGCTTTCCGGTTCTTGAGCCTTTTGATACCGGCGAGAATTTCGCCTATGGTAAAAGACTCATCGAGGCTTAACGACTCCTCCTCCCCTATTGCCGCGGCAGCATTCGGAAGCAAGAGCCGAGTGGCATCTTGATCCGGGGGCGCCCTGGCTTAAATGGAGGAATAATAACTCCGCACGAGATGCCGTACCGACGCCGGGGACGAACATTCCCGGCCCTGGTCGTCCAGCAAGCTGGCCGACCCGGATTGCCAGGCTTGGCGTTCGGCCCCTGCGCAATACTCGGCCAGGCGACGGGCATTAGGGGTTCGCTCGTACCTACGGGCCTGTAAATAGACCCGATGGTTGAGAGCACCCTCGCCGAAACCGGAGGGCAGGCGTTCCAGGGGGAACTGCTCGCAGAACTCTCGGACCGATTCCTAAAATAGGTCCCAGTCCTGGAGATTCCGGAGCGTCGAGCGGACGTGTGTTTTCGTTGCTCCTGAGTTTCATTTCCGTTTGTGCTTGTGCGTGGTGTCGGTGCAGGATTAGGCAGCAATGCCTGATACCACAACCGGTGAGGATCCGGGGGCGATGACCTCATTGCCCCCGGAGGAGATGGAGGTGGGGGCTCCCGCATCAGTAGAGGCTTCCGTCAGCATGGATGCGCCCCCGGCCCTACCCAGGGCTTGGAACACCGTGACTGTGGCACCTACGCCAGCAACTATGGCGGAAATGCGCGCTTACCTGGAGGAGGGGTATAACCCACCCCTTCTATATAAGGTAGGCGGTTCATATTCTCCCGAGAACGCGCGCGCCTTTTCGCAGGCGATGCGCGTTCTCGGTGTACAAAAAGAGGAGCTTCTGGCTAAATCCGTCAGAAGCGGGGGTCAATTTGTGGAAGTTATCGCAAGGAGGCAACTCTTGCGCAGAGACTTCTGCGTACCCCCGTAATTATGGGCAGCCGACGGCTTCTCCCAATTACTGAAGACCGGTCGGTGATCATTCACCTGACCGGTATCACGTTCCGGATGACGGAGGAGGCCGTCCGGTACGAATTGGAAAAATAAGCAACTGTCCACGCGCTGTGGGGAAAGCCTACTCCTTTTGTCGATTACGTCGGGGTGCTTGGCGGCTTGGGTGCAGCGCGAGTGACGGTTCCCGAGAGATGTGAGTTTCCCCACAAACTCACCGTCAACGGTGAATCCGTTGACGTGTGGTACGTGGGGAAACCAAAGTTTTGCGGCTGCTGAAGAAGCTTTGGTCACCATAAAATAAGGTGTCCGAGCGTGCAGTGCCAGCAATGTGAACAAGCGGGGCACACCCGTCTGGTGTGCCTCCAACACGCAGTCCGCGTCGTGTCCGCGAAAAACGCGAGAAAGCGCGCGGCTAAGAAGAGGAAAAAGCTGGCAACTCGTGCTGCTGCTAAGAAGTCACTTCCGCCACCAAGGCGTAGGCCAGCCCCGAGACCCCTGCGAAAAACGCCGAAAACGTCGAGGGCGAGGGTCAAGAGCCAGGGTGGCAGAAGGTCGATCCCAAGGAAAACTCCCATAAGAAGGGAAAGAACGTGGCGAAACGGAGCGAAACAGCTCTGCGCCGCGAAAAAATTAAAAGCTGCTGCGTCGTTGTAGAGCGGATTTCCGCCATCGACGAATGCGGCTCTAAAGAACTCGCTGCTGCCCCTGCTCAACCCTCCGTTGACAAAGTCAACAAGGAGGGGAGCGAGGCGGCGGCGTCCGTCATCCATCCCACGCTAGATGACGTCGCCTTCGAGCGCGCCGCGGAGGAGCTGGCTGCCTCGTTGCAGCCGGTGGCCCCCAAGGATGGCAAGAAGGCCGTCAGTCGTCCGGCTTCCCCTCAGGAGTCGGCCACTTCCGATCCCGAGGTGAAGGCCGGAAACACAGCATCCATCTCCGCGGCACCCCGCAAAAAGGCAGGACGAAAGTCCACAATGTCCCGGAAGATCGTCTTTCCCTACGAGGGGAAGAGATGGCTTCCATTAGCGAGGGTGCCATGAGGGTGAGAAACTCTCGGGACCCGTCGCCGGAGAGAATTCCACGGTCGGACACGGAGGGGATGGTGAGGATGTAGTCCGAACAGGTACCACAGGCGCCTAAAGAGGACTCCGTCCGCGTACCGATGGACCTTACCTACACCTGACCCGCGGCAGGAGTCGCGACGCCACTTTCCCAGCCATAATGCCGGGAATCGCCTCTCGCCGTCGTCTTCTGATCGCCTGTTGGAACGTGAACGGGCTAAGCGACGACGGCAAGAGGCGTGACGCGGCCGCCACCCTGGCATCCTTCGACCTGGTGCTGCTGCAGGAGATTCACGTGATCTCCGCAGATCAAGCCCTGGAGATCGAACGGATCTCGGGTGGGCGGCTGTTGTGGCGTTGCGGCCCCGCGAAATCAAGCGGTGTCGCCTTCCTGCTTCGGCCAGCCATCGACACCGCAATAAAGGACGTTTGGTTCGATGACGCAGGTCGCGTCGGTCAGCTGACTCTCAGCTGGTCCGACTCTATCGACCTGGTCGTCACCAACCTATACGCTCCTAGCAAAAACGCCGCGTTGAGGGCGAAGGCAAGAAGGGAGTTCTACCTTGTCCGGAGACGCGATTGGCTGACCGATGCTGGAGTTCGCAAAGCGCACCTGATGGCAGGTGATTTCAACCTGCGCCTGCTTTCTGGTGCGCCGGATACACTGAACGACCGCGGCAACAAGTTGTGCGCAGAAATGAACACGCGCAACTTGTTTGCCGGGGACACGGCCATGGAAAGCAGCATCGATCACGTGTACCTCGAACAGCACCTATGCTCTCGGGTGGGCAGGCGCAGCTAGGTACCATCCGAGCTGTCGGACCATGGTCGGATGATGTTTAAAGTGCGTCCGCGCGACAAGGGCCCCCCTCGTCAGCGTGGCGTCTGCAAGGGGACTGGCTGAAGTTTCCCGACGCGGCGGAGCACCTCCGCGCGTTTATTCGGAGCTTCAGGATGCAGACACTTCAGGACTGGGACCGCTTCAAGCGGTCGGTCCAGGAGTTCTGCGACCAGTTCCCCCTGCATCGCCTACCTCAGGGATTTGAGGAAGGGCTGCGTAACGAAAGGTGCTATCTTTAGGCGCGACGTTACGCGAGAACCCACGAAATGCGCAAGTTAGCAGAGTATCGAGCGGGAGCCGAGAGGCAAGCGTGGCAATCCGGGTCGGCCAGCTTGCTGGACGACCAGGGCCGAGAGCACTCGGTTATAGCTCAGAAACGCGGAATAGTTAGAAAATTTTACTCCTCCCTGTACGCCAGGGCGCCTCCGGAGCAGGCAGTCTCGCGACTCCTGCTTCCGGAAGGTGCTCTAGCAATCGGGGAGGAGGAGAAAAGGAACCTCGACGAGCCTTTCACGATGGGCGAGATCATCTCAGCCATCGGAAAGCTCAAGAGGCGAAAGGCTCCAGGGAAGGACGGCCTGCCTGCGCAGTTTTATCAAACTTTCGCGGCAGAGCTTACTCGCTTAATACATCAGCTCACTTTGCTGATCCTCGAAACAGGTGACGTTCCCACCGCGTTTCGTTCAGCAAAGGTGCGGCTCCTCCCGAAGGGAGGAGACCTTAGGAGCATGAACAGCTGGCGTCCCATCACAATAGTGAATGCGGACGCCAAGTTGCTAGTTGAGCTGTGGGCAGAGCGCCTGGGACGGGTCGCCAACATCTTCATCAGCTCGGAACAGACGTATGCTGTTACCGAGCGAAGTCTGGATGCGAACCTGTTTCACGCTTCCACATGGTTAGAGCACCAACAAGGAAGGAGCATAATAAGCAACAGGAATTCCGGTGCGTCCGTCGGTGGGGGACGGGATGGTCGAGAGGGGAGAGGAGCCGTCGCGGTCGCAGACGATTTGCATAAAGCATTCGATTGCCTCGACCAGAATCTCCTTTTGGAGCTTCTGCAACGCTTGGGCTTCCCAGCCTCTTTGCTGGCCTACCTGCGCTCCAGCTGGCGCGACGCGCTTATTAATGTTTTCTTTAGTGGATCCACCGTGTACGGCGTACCTGTGCGACGCGGCATCCGGCAGGGAGACAGCCTCAGCCCCTTGCTTTTCAGCGCCTATTTCGAATTGGTGCTGAGAGCATACAGGGAGACTCTGGCACACCTGCCGTGCGATTGTCCCGGTACGCCTGCGGTTTCGGCGTACGCGGACGATCTTCTGCTGCTGCTGCCTATGTCCACCCCAGCCTCGGCGGTCGAGGACTTCTTCGACCTACTGAGTCGTGGAACAGGACTCACGGTGAACAGGGCGAAGTCGTCCGTAATGCCAGTAGGAGCGGCGTGGGCAGGGCAGCAGGACTGGGTCCGTTTGGGGATCCCCACGGTGAGGTACTTCAAGTACCTTGGTGTGCCGTTGGGGGACTACTCCCCTGCGAAGGGGTGGTCCCGCTGCCTTCAGAAGGCTCAGGCGGCGATCGGCCCGTTCCAGGACGGCAGGTTCTACCTGCAGGAACGGGCCGCGGCGTGGAACGCGTTTGCGGCTTCCCTCCTTCGCTCCTTGCTTTTTGTTTGCCCCCCCTCAGCGGAGTCAAAGAAGAGGACAAAGGACCTCCTGAGGATCGCCCTTTGGGGCAGACGGAGGCCCCGAGTCCGTTTTTCGGACTTGTGCGCTCCTCGTCGGGATGGTGGTCTGGGCCTCCTGACGTTGGAGCGGCTGGAGCTACAGCTCCAGTTCCGAGTTGTTGCCTTTATGGCAGAAAATTGGTGCACCCCTTGGTGCCTCCCTGCACGTCTCCTCGTCGAGCGTGCCACCTGCAATCCTGGACTCTCGTTCTACTTTCCACTATGAGGGTCCGTCTGCCACTGCGGACTGCAACTTCGGAGGGCGGCCAAGCTCCTGAAGACCAACTAGGCGCAGATCCTCGTACGCTTCGCGAACGGTCCTGCCTGGTTGCAGGAAACCGTCCGCACGTGGGCGATGATTCAAGAGCAGAGCCCGCAACACGAGCAAATAGCTCTGTTCGGGCCGCATGTCCACCGCACGCTCCAAGAAATCATCGAGAATCCCCGAAGGAGAGCGTGGGCATAAAGATCCTCCCTTGCTGCGCTACTGCCTACCCTACGGGAACATCTGGGCAGCGACGTCGCGGCACAATGGTAGGTTACTGTCAAGATCGCCAGCAGGGCAAAGAAGATCGGGGATTGGAGAACGGGTCAGCTCACCAACGCTGCGTCCCCGAGGACCACCCCAAATGGACTGTTGCGCTGGGGAGAGCTACTGGATGTTCCAGAGGAACATCTCGAGTGGCCCCCGGTGCTCATGGACTCGCGCACCCTCCCCATGAAGTGGCAACAGTCGGCACTGCTTTTACACCCGGGTGCGCCGGGGCGTTTTTTTCTTTAATAAAAAAAAATAAACAAGCAAGTGTAGGGCTATCGTCCCTACAGTGTTCAGAACATGTTCTTCTGAACTCGCCGAGTGGGCAGCACGCAGGCTCCCAAGGTCGACTCGGCAGCAAAGGGGGAAGGGACAAATAGGAAAAAGCAAAAAGAAAACACTATTTACAAAAGCAGGGAGGGGTTGGAGGAGGGATCACGTTCCGCTGGAGACGTCCTCTACATCCTTTGCAGGATGCCGGCAAGTTCAAACTGCATGTGTCCCAGATGGGTCCATGTGGCTGCCGTCCTCAGGAAGCGCAGGGCGTAGCACAAGATGTCCCTATCGTTCGGTCCACCAGTGGCGGTGCTCCAAGCCGCTACAATCCCTCGTAGGCAGCAGAGGGCTGCAAGGGCTGCGGCAGGCGAAAGGGCGTCGCGCACGAAGAGGCGCTTTAAAATGTCTCTGGGAGCGTGCAAGGGTGCACCAACGGCTGTTGCAAAGCGCAACCACAGGGGCCGGAGGGCAACACAGTCAACGAGCAGGTGCGGGACAGTTTCTCGTTCGCCGCACCTGACACAGTTTGGGTCCACAACCCCCCTCGTCCAATGAGAGCGGCGGGCGTTGCTGGGGAGTCCCCAGTGCAACACCAGGAACGCCGACTCCTGCCACTTTAGGGGGAGGGCCCGAGTATTCCTCAGCACTGGGGGCCACTCGAGTTGATCCCGCGGGATGCACAGCAGCTCGCCCCAGCGCAACAGTCCTCTCGGTGGGGAACTTGGGATCGCGGCATCAGCAAGCTGACCCGTGGTCCAACCACCTTGTTCTTTCTCAGTGTCCCTGATCGTACACCGGACCTCCAACATGGCCGGCTGGCTACTGCCCAGATGTTCCTTGAGGTGGGACAGAGCTGTGGCAAGGGAGGACCTCTCAGCCCACGCACTCAAGGCGGGCTGCACGATGATGTCCTGCAGCGAGCGGCTCTTATGATAGGAGTGCAGCATTCGCTGCCGCAACTCCGGGCTCGCTTCCTCGATCTGGGCCCACGTGCGAAGGCTTTCCTGCAACCAGGAAGTGCCGTTCGCGGGCCGGCAGGAGATCCAGGTGTTCTTCCTGGTCAGCTTCGCCACTCGCCGAAGAGCCAGTCCGCAGTGGAACAGGTACCGGCGTTTGCGGCGCGCTAGGAAGGTAGACAGTCCCACGCAGCCGCCGACTCGCTGAACCAGGCATCGTGCAGGCTCGCACCAGCTGGCGCTCCACAACTTCGCCACTAGGGCGATTATTCGGAACTGCAGCTGCAGTTCGAGGCGCTCCAGCGTGAGGAGGCCAAGGCCCCCATCGCGACGAGGGGCGCACAAGTCCTTCCAACGCGCGCGGGGCCTTCCTCTGCCCCAGATGGCGATTCTGAGGAGGTCCTTTGTACGTGTTCTCACACCACATGGTGGGGGACAAACAAAAAGCCAGGAGCGAAACAGGGGGGCCACGAAAGTGTTTCACAGTACGGCCCGTTCCGGCAAGAAGAACTTGCCATCCAGGAACGGGCCGATCGCTCTCTCGGCCTTTTGGAGGCAGCAAGACCATTGTTCCGCTGGGGAGTAGTCCCCCAACGGCACACCGAGGTACTTAAGGTACCGTACCGTGGGGATCTTCAAGCGAGACCAGTCTAGCTGCCCTGCCCACGAGGAACCGACTGCAACAACGGACGACTTTGCTCTGTTCACCTCGAGTCCTGTCCCGCGACGCAGCAGCTCGAAAAAGTTTTCGACCGCCGACGCCGGGGTGGACATGGGGAGCAGCAGCAGAAGATCGTCCGCATACGCCGCCAAGGCCGGTGTACCTGAGCACACGCGCGGCAGGCGACCAAGAGTCTCCCTGAATGCCCTCAGCACCAACTCGAAGTAGGTGCTGAAGAGCAAGGGGCTCAAGCTATCACCCTGCCGTATCCCGCGGCGCACCGGCACACCGAACACGTTCCTTCCCCTGAAAGAAATGTTGGTCAGCGCGTCGCGCCAGCAAGATCGCAGAAAGGCCAATAAGGAGGCCGGGAATCCCAAGCGCTCCAGAAGCTCCAGCAGGAGCTCCTGATCGACACTGTCAAATGCTTTCCGCTAATCGACAGCGACCGCGAGGGCCCCTTCTCTCTCCCGACTATCGCGCGAACCACCAGCGGACGTCCCGCAAATCGGGCTGCCGACCTTGTTCCCTCCATTCATTCTGGTTCTTTGAAGTTCGAACCAGGTGTTCGCGAAGAGCAGGTTGGCGTCCATGCTTCGCCCGGTAACAGCGTAGGTCTGCTCCGGGCTGATGAAGCTTTCCGCCACCCGCCATATTCGCTCCGACCATAGCTTCGCAACCAGCTTGGCGTCCGCGTTTAGTACGGTAATCGGACGCCAATTGCTGAGGTTCCGTAAGTCTCCTCCTTTCGGTAGGAGACGCATACGTGCCGATCGGAAGGAGGCGGGAACGTCTCCTGTCTCCCGGATAAGCAGCGTTAGCCGCTGCACCAGGGGAGCCAGCTCAGCCGCGAAGCACTGAAAAAACTCCGCGGGCAGGCCGTCTTCCCACGGTGACTTTTGCCTTTTGAGCTTCCCGATTGCGGTGATGATTTCACCCATCGTGAAAGGCTCGTCCAGGCGTACTCTGTCTTCTTCCCCGATCGCCGGGGCACCGTCCGGAAGCAAAAATTGGGAAAATTCCCGGTCCGGAGGCACCCTGGTGTACAGGGAAGAATAATAGCCGTGCACTAGGCTACTCACCTCTGCCGGGGCCGAGTGCTCTTGGCCTTCGTCGTCCAGCAGGCTGGGCGACCCCGATTGCCAGGCCTGCCGCTCGGCCCCGGCTTTAAATTCCGCCAGTCTTCGGACGTCTGGTGTTCGGGAGTAACGACGGGCCTGCAGGTAAGCCCTATTGTTCCGAACACCTTCTCCAAATCCTTTCGGGAGACGGTCCATGGGGAACTGTTGGCAGAACTCTCGCACCGAGACTTTCAAATCGTCCCAGTCGTCGAGCGTCTGCAGGCTGAAACCTCGCAAGAATGCGCGGAGGTGTTCCGCTGCGCCTGGGTTGGTCAGCCAGTCCCTCGGTAGACGCCACGCCTGCGCGGGGGGCCCCCTGTCGCGCGGGCGAATGACGAGTTCCACACGGGAGTGGTCGGAGACTGCGGACTGTATCTTACCTCGCCTGCCCACGCGACAGCGCAGATGATCGTCGAGGAAGACGTGGTCCACGCTCCGTTCCATCCCGGTATTCCCGGCTAACAAGTTGGATGCGTGCACCGAAGCGCACATCTCGTTAACCGGGGTGGCCTCTGTCCTCGCCGCACCTGATAGCAGGCGAATATTAAAATCGCCGGCTATCAGGTGCGCCGTGCGCGCGCCTGCCTCCGACAGCCAGTCGCGCTTGAACGCACGGAAAAACGCCGTCCGTGCCACGCGCGCGTGACCGCCGCTCGGCGCGTACACGTTCGTGACGACGAGATTGATGGAGTCGGACCACCTGAAGGTGATTTGCCCGACCCGACCTGCCTCATCGAAACGAACTTTGCGCACCGCGCGTTGTAAGGCAGGCTTCAGAAGGAAAGCGACCCCGCGCGTACGGCGGTGGCCGCATCGCCACATAAGCTGACCACCGGCTATCCGTTCGATCTCCCGCGCATGTTCTGCGGAAATCTCATGGATCTCCTGCAGCAGCACGAGGTCGAAGGCTTGCAAGGTGGCAGCTATGTCTCGTCTCCTGCCGTCATCGCAAAGCCCGTTGACGTTCCAGCTGGCGATGCGTATTTGACGGCAGGTGGCGAGTCCCGGCATTACTGCTGGGAAAGTGATGCTGCGTCTTCCGCCTCACCTAGGGGCGCGACGCCGGCTTTCTCCTGTGCGGTGAGGGGCGGCTCGACGACCCCCTCCGTCTCCATCGGCTCCGTCTCGACCGATCGTGGGAGTTCAGGACTCGTGTCCATCTCTCCCACGCTCGCCGCACCCTCGTTTCCGGTGGATTCCCCTTCCTCGGAGGAGACGATCCTCCTCGGGTTACGGATTTTCCTTCCGGTATTCCTCGGGGTTGCAGATGCGGATGGTGCGTGTCCGGTCTCCGGGTCCGAGTCCGAGGTCCCGGTCCCCCTCCTCTCGGCCGGACGTCGAACGGCCTTCTTCCCGACCTTTGCGGGATGCTGCTGACTGGCGGCGAGCTCGGCGGCGGCTTTTGCAAAGCCCACGTCATCGCGGCTCTCCCCCTTGCCTCAGCCTTCGGACGCTGTTTGCACAGCGACGGAGCTGTCAGCGTTGTTGCACACGGCAACGTCCTGTTCGCACGGCACTTCGGCGTCTGCAAGGCGCTCCAGTACGATCGTGCATTTTTTCAGTCCCTGCTTTTTCGCGGGTTTCGCGGTTTTTGCAGGGACTTTATTTTTATTATTTACGTCCTTTTTTTCTTTCTTTTTCTTTGGACTGACCTTTTGCCAGCCAGGCTCTTCTCCTTCCACCTCGGTTGCCTGCGTTTCAGCAGACGGGGTGGTCGGGATGCCCTTTTTGGCTGGCTCCGGGTCAACCGTATTTTCAGACGGCGGCCTGGTCTTGCCAGGCTTCTTGCTCGCGTTCGTGCCGCTCACGGCAGCAGCCGGCGCGCGCGAAGTCTTTTTGGGGCACACTTCTTCCGTGTGCCCGATTGCCTCGCAATTGCGGCAGGTGATGTTGGGGCAGCGTTTCTTCACGTGCCCCGTACCATCACAAAACGCACAGTATTTGGGTTTGCCCAGATACCAGATGTCCACAGAATCTCCGTCGACTACTAGTTTATGGGGAACCCCAATGTCCTTATTCACAGTCACACGTGCCGCGGCGAGTCCGCTCAGGAGTCCGTCATAAGTACGGAACCTGTTGGGCTTCAGCCACAGCGCGTGTACGGTGCCGAATTTGCTGAGTTCAGCCCTAACGGCGCTCGGTGACATCCGCACGGTGATTCCACGGAGGTGGACAACTCAATAGTTGTCCACCTCCGGGACAGGGAAGATCTGGCGGCCCTCGACCCTGACGGGGGTTCGAAGCAGTCTTTGCGCCAACCCTGCTTCTTTGCAGATCAACTCGACATGCTGTCCCCCGCTGCGGATGGAGAGACCCAGCAGATCCTCCTTGTTAACGTTCAAACGGTGGAGCTCCTTCTCGAAGGAGCGCGCAACACGGTCGTCAAACACCCGGCCTACCTTATACAGCAGACTCGGGTTGTAGTTGTAGGCCTTGTAGGCCTGGTCCTCGGCGATGGCCGCTGCAGATGGCGCGGCGACCGCGGCGCTGTAGTCCCTCGCCGGCGCAGGGGACGAAGCTTTCTGGGCAGGTGCCCCTATCTCCATGGGTATGGGGGACGTTCGCCCGGCCCCCACCCCACATTCACTAGTGGTGGGATCAGGCATTTCTGCCATCCACCGACCACTGATGCACCGCACTACACCAATAAAGTCGAGTGAGTCAGGAGCGCGCAGAGAACACGTCTGACCGTCGGCACTGCTGGTGTTGCATTGGGGCCTCCCCTGCAACGCCCGCCGACACCACTGGACGCGGGGGGTGTCAACCCCAATTGTGTCAGGTGCGGGGAGAGCGAATACCTCCCCCAGCTGCTAGTGGAATGTGTTGCCCTCCGTCCCTTGTGGGAACCCTTTGCCGCAGCCCTGGGCATCCCCGGAGGCAACCCCAGAGACGCTTTCGCCCCCTCTTCGTCCGTGACGCCCTGCCTCCAGCGGCCTCGCTTTCAGCCCTGTGCTGCCTACGCGGGATCGTCGTGGCATGGAGCAAAGCGACGGAAGGATCCAGCGACAGGGATGATAACGTGTATGCCGCCCGTTTCCTCAGGATGGCGACGCGATGGTCCCATCTAGACCACACACGCAGAAAGAGCTTGCCGGCATCCTCCAGAGGATGACAAACCCTCCCAGCAGACTGTGATCCCTTCCCGCTCCCTCAATGAATTTTGTTTATTTTTTGTTTTCTATTTGTTTCGTTCCCCCTCCCCACTGCTCCCGAGGTCGACCGCGCCGGTCTGCGCACCGGTAGCCCGGTAAGCTATATCTTTCCAGGGCGTGGCTGGTCTACTGGTCCAGTCACAGATTGTGTAGGTTTATTCGTGAGAATGAACGTCCCAACGCACCCGGGTTTCAATGGAGATTCCGGAGCGTGACGCCTCTCAGGTATGCGCGAATGTGTTCCTTCGCACCTGAGAGTCGCGTCCAGTCCCCCGGCAGACGCCAGTCCCTGGATGGCGGTCCCATGTCGCGAGGCCGCATCTCGAAAATTAACCGGGAATGGTCCGACAACGTTGACGCAACCCTCCCCCGTTTGCCGACCCGTGAACGCAGGTCAGCGTCGAAGAAGACGTGGTCGATGCTGAGCACCATTCCCCTCTCACCCGCGAACAAGTTGCGCGCACGCAAGGGGGCGCACAACTCGTTCATCACGTTCACTTGTGTTTCCGGCTCACCTGTTAGCAGGCGGGGATTGAAATATATCACCCGGTCACGCCGGGGCGTTTATTAATAATAATAAACTGGTCAGGGACAATGTCCTCAACCAACAGAACGACAGAGAACATAGAAAAATCACCGGCACGCAGGCCTGGTAAACAAACCGCTCGCAGCGTGGGAGGAATGAGGGGAAACAAACAAAAATCAAAAACTGGAGTGAAGGGTAACGGGTTTTTGGTTAGGCTCCGTACTCACGGGGATTTAAACGATGAGCACCTAAAATGTTTCGGAGCCTATGGGGACGCGGGTATAAAAAGAAAATACAAAATTAGTTTATGGAGGGTAGGGCAATGATCACCGTGTTGGCCGCTGCTGAGGGTGTATAAACAGGCGGTGTATTGCGGCGAGATTCCTTTTTGTCTCCTCTGTCAAATGAGGCCATCTAGCGGATGCTCCCATGTAGTAGGATGCTTTGCTGATTACCTCCTGGTGCTGTCCGTTGATTACCAACGCCTGGCGGACGGAAACAACCGCGCGTATGCAACCGATGGTTGCAATCCTTGCGCTTAGTGACAGCCCGCTCGGCGTGAAGAATCGTCGAAGCAAGTCTCTTGCGGTGTCAAGGGGATGCATTGATGCTGTTGCCAGCCTACGCCACACTCCTTGTAGGACACCGCAGTTTAGAAGTAGGTTCCGAATCGACTCCGTCGATCCGCACCGAACGCAGTTCGCAGACGCAAGTCCCCCGGAGTCACGATGCCAACGCTCGTTGCACTGAAAACCCCAGTGAACGAGAAGCAGCACGGCTTGTTTTGAAGCAAGGGGGAGCAGCGAACTGTCAATACACTGTGGAGGGACTACAAGTTGTTCGGGAGTGACAGCAAGTCCTTCTGCCCACCGGAGGAGTCCCTTTGCAGTAACATGAGGAGTGGCGGCGTCCGCCAACTCACTCGTCTTCCAGGCGCAAAGGAGTTCGGTTTATCCCGCTATCGTGCAGCAAACCTCCCACCTCGCCGGTTGGTAACTGTCGTTTCTTGCTCTGGGGGCAGACAGCGCTGCGGCAAGAGGCGTGACAGCCAGGGTAGAAAACTTCACCTCGTCCTGCAGTACTTCTTCCAAGGATCGTGGAAAAAATTGGCGCAGGGGCGAAGATCTTCAGAGCGTATTCCTTGGAACGCCGCCCAGGATTCAACAGACTCCTGCCGCCAAGCTTCAAAGTTCATTATGCAGCAGGAGATCCACGAGTGAGCTTACAGAAGTGCGGTCAACTGCCGCAATGGAAACCCGAAACTCCGCTTCCTGTGTTGACTGCCCGGCAAAAGAGAGAGAAATCCTCCGCTGCCGGCGCATCTCCGCAGGAGAATGCGGGCTGGCACACACAGGGGGGATGTCCATAGATGGGCACACAGTGCCAGCAGTCGGAACTGCACCTTCAGTCCGATTCGCTCCGTTGTCAGGATACCCAAACCAGCATCCAGACGCGGAGCTAACAAATCTTTAAGGCGGATCCTGGATCTCGCCGGACCTCAGAGAGCGTTCCTAAGCAGGCGCTTAGCCCGCTGTTTCGCCGCATAGGGAAAGTCCAAAACAAAAAACCGGGGACGGAGGAGGGGGGCCACAAAGGTGTTCCAAGTAGTCGCTGTTCCTGCAATGTAAACTTGCCTTCAAAGAACGGGCTGATGGCCAACTTTGCTTTCTGAAGACAGTCCGCCCACGCTTCGGGTGCGCCGAAAGCGCCCAACGGAACGCCAAGGTACTTAAGGTACCCGCCCGTGGGGATCCCCAGGCGGATCCAGTCGGACTTCCCCTCCTACGACGTACCCACAGGAACGACCACGCTCTTCTCTCTGTTCACGCTCACGCCCGCTCCCCGACGAATCAGGTCGAAGAAATGCTCGACACTGGACGCCGGGGTGGACATGGGGAGCAGAAGAAGCAGGTCATCAGCGTAGGCGGCCACGGCAGGCGTTCCCGGGCAGGAGCTTGGCAAGTGAGACAGCGTCAGCCTGCATGCTCTTAGCACCAACTCAAAGAAGATGCTGAAGAGCAACGGGCTTAAGCTGTCGCCCTGTCTGATGCCCCTACGAACGGGAATACCATACACGCGGCAGCCGCTGAAAGTAATGCAGGTTAGCGCGTGGCGCCAGCACGCGCGCAAATACAGCAGGAGTTGCGCCGGGAACTCAAGGCGTTCCATAAGCTCCAGAATCAGCTTCTGGTTTACGCAGTTGAACGCCTTGTGGAGATCGACCGCGACGGCCAAGGCATTTGGCGTTCCCTCCTGCCGTCGGCGCCTGTTCTTCTTGCTTGCGGCAGTGACTTTCGCAGCCGCCTGGCTTCGCTGCGCCACAACTTCCTGCAGCTGCATCCATGTACGCGCGAAAAGGATGTTCGCCTCCATGGATCGTCCCGGAACCGCTTAGGTTTGTTCCGGGCTCAATACAGATTCCGCGATACTTCCTAACCGCGCGACCCACAGCTTGGAAAACAACTTGATGTCCAAGTCCACCAAGGTGATCGGAAGCCAGTTGTTAAGTTGACGCAAGTCTCCGCCTTTCGGCAGGAGACGCACCTTCGCTGAGCGGAAGGAATCCGGGACACACTCGGATTCACTCATATGGGTCGCGAGTCAAAGCATCAAGGGAATGAGCTCCACTTCAAAGCACTGTTGAAACTCTGCAGAAAGCCCATCCTCGCCTGGCTCCTTTCGTCTCTTCAGCCCAGCGATGGCTGACGAAAATTCATCCGCCGTGAAGGGCTCGTTGAAACGTTCGCGTTCCTCCTCGCCGACAACACGAGCATCCAGAGAGAGGAGTATCTCAGAGAGAATATCCACCGTCGGGGATTCCGCGTACAGCGAGGAGTAGTAGCGTCTCACAATGCGGCGTACTTCGGCTGGTGCCGAACATTCCTGGCCCTTGTCGTCCAACAGGCATGCTGCTCCGGACTGCCAGACCTGGCGCTCGGCCCTCGCCTTGTACTCTGCGAGACGCCCGACATCCGCGCGTCTCGAAAACGTGCGGGCCTGCAGAAAGTCTCTAATGTTGGCCACGCCTTCACCGAAACCGCGTGGAAGCCGATGCAAGGGGAATTGGCAGCAGAACTCGCGGATAGATCTTTTGAGATCGTCCCAGTCCGCAAGTTCTTGAATGGCAAAGCCTCGGAGGTATTTACGTAGATGCTTCGCAGCCCCCGGTTCGCTAAGCCAATTTGCCTCCATCCTCCAGTTTTGCAACGGATGCCCCGTGCCTGGCGGAAGGATCTCAATCTCCAACCTGTGGTGGTCAGAAAGTCGAAAAAAAAAACAAAGGAAACACAAAAAAAAAAAAAACTCCAAAAAATAATAATAATAATACAGATCAAAACGCCACCGTTCCTAAAAAACCCGCGGTCGGGAAACCAAGAATTTCGCCGCGCGAGTCCATAAAGGAATGCCGCGTTACAATGGAGCGTGTTCCGTCGATAGAGCGTCGATCGGCGAACGCGACTCCCGCAACCCTCGCGAACGCCGCGGAACCGCTGCAGCAATCCTGCCACAAACGCGCGAGCAGCAGCGACGAGAAAAACTTCGCGAAGGCGGCGGAGGAACTCGCGGCCACCTTAATGCAGCCGCCTCAGGCTGCAAAGAAGGCCGTCAGACGTCAGGCGGAAGTTAAGGGCCCGGAAACTTCCGGGTTCGAGGCGGAAGCCGGAAACCCTCCCACCGTCGCCCTTCCGAAGAGGAAGGCGGTCCGGAAGTCGTGCAACCCTATGCGCGTTGCTCCCCCTCAGGCTGAGGAGGAGGAGATACGCTCGGATAGCGATCAGGCGATGTCCGCGATGTCACGGGATCCCTCCATCGACAGCATCCGGTCAGTCCTTCCTATCGACCTCAGTCCGGCTGCAGACGTTATGGTCGTTGCCGAAACGCCACCACCTCAGATGGACAACGTCCAGACGCTTCCCGAACAGCAGAAGGCAATACACACGCCACCACCATCACTAGTATGATGCGTGGAATCGCCTCTTGCCGGCAGCTGCGTATAGCCTGTTGGAATGTCAACGGGCTGCGTAGCGAAATCAAGAGGCGTAGCGTGGGCGACACCCTGCGACCTTTCGATCTGGCACTTCTTTAACAGGTGCATGCCCTCAGAGCAGAGGACGTTCAGGAAATCGAGAGGCTCACAGGAGAGAGGCTACTTTGGCGTGGTGGAGGAGAACACTCCCGCAAAGTGGCCTTATTGCTGAAGCCGGCCGTCGCCAATGCGGTGCGCAGTGCACAGTTCGACGAGAAATGTCGACTCGGACGACTTGTCCTTAAGTGGTCCGAATCGATCAACCTCGTAGTCACGAACCTGTACGCGCCCTGCACCAGCCACAGGCGCGCCGAACGCACTGCGTTCTTCGAAACCCTGCGGCGAGACTGGCTGGTCGAAGCAGGTGTGCGGCGGGCGCATCTGATATCGGGAGAATTCAACGTCCGACTGCTATCGGAACCGCTCGACATACGAGCACAATTGGTCAACGAGTTCTGTGCGGCTATGCACACACGCAACTTGTTGGCCCATAAAGCCGGGGCGAGAAGCAGAATCGACCACGTGTTCCTCGATAACCACTTGTGTACGCGGGTGGCGACTGGAGGAGCAATTGCGTCGGAGCTGTCCGATCACCCTCGGCTAGTGATTAACATTCATCCGCGTGACAGAGGTCTACCCTCCGAAGCGTGGCGCCTGCCGGGGGACTGGTTGCGGCTCGCAGGAGCGCGCGAACATCTGCGCGCATTCCTGCGTAGTTGCGAAATGCAGACTCTCGCTAACTGAGACAAAATGAAACGCTCAGTCCGAGAGTTCTGTGACCAGTTTCCCCTCCATCAACTTCCTCCAGGTTTCGGCGATGCCACACGGATACGCCGGGACGTTTATTAAAAACATTCAGACGATCAATACAGAAAGTGGTACAAGGCCCCACTGACGGCCACGCAATACCGGAACTGCCGGTACACAGGGACGCAGCGCGGTGTGGCTCTCCTCGAGAGTGGAGGGGGATGAGGGAGAAAACAAAAATAAAATAAAAGAGAAAAGCAAACCACAAAAAAAAAAGTTTCGAGGGCCGGGAAGGGATCACAGAAAACTGCTGGGAGCGCCTATCCTCTGCAAGATGCCTTCTAGTTCTATTTTGAGTTTTCCTAGATTGGGCCATCGGGTAGCTCTCTGCAGGAAGCGAGAAGAATACTCGATGACGTCCCTCACGATGCATTCTTCATCCTCGGCATCACTCCAGGCCGCCAAGATACCGCGAATGCAGAAAAGTGCTGCCAGGGCTGCAGCTGGACTGAGGGCGTCCCGCACGAAGACAAGACTGAAGACACATCCAACATTGCCACCATCCGGTAACCGAAGAGCCGTTTTCAGACGATCCCATAGCATCTGGTCGGCAGTGCATTCAACTAAGAGGTGGGGAAGCGACTCCCGCTCACTACACCTGGCACACGCAGGATTTACTCTTCTCCGCGTCCAGTGGAAGCGGCGCGCAATGCAGGGTAGACCCCAATGCAGCCACAGAAGCTCCGATTCTTGCCACTACAGGGGAAGAAACCTGGATCCAAGTAGAACCGGGGGCCACTTCAGGTCATCCAATCGAATGCCGAGCAGCTCGCCCCATCTTCTTAATCCACGCTGCTGGAGACTAGGGGTCGTTGCATCTGACAACTCTCCCATGGTCCAGCTGCTAATGATCTTCTCTCTGCCTGCGATACGGCAGCAGACTTGCCACCTTGCCTTCCTGCTTTCGTGAAGCGCCCTTTGGAGGAAGGGCATCGCCGTAACAAGGGGTGTGCCTTCCGCCCACGTGCAACTCGGTGGAAATTCAAGAATTTCACGGAGAGTTCGGCGGTCCTAAAAGGCGACTTGCAGGCAGTTCCTCCGTTCTTCGCACCTCTGGTTCCGCTTGGATCAGGTGCCAGTAGTCTCTTCCAGCCATGCGGAGGAGTTGGCAGGGCCACAAACCATCCAGTCGTTCTTATTTGCCAAAGTTGCCATGCGGCCGAGCAGTAGACCGCATCTTCGAATCTTCCGGCCAGGGCACAGAAGAAACGGTGAGAGTCCTTCGCAGCGGGACACACGTCTGGCCAGGAGGGGGGCCGGAATGCACCAAGCGGTGCTTCACATTTTTGCTGCGATGGCGAAGGTCCGCCATCGCAGCTGGATTTCCACGCGCTCCAGCGTCAGGACGTTGAGACCGCCGTCCCTACGCGGAGCGCACAATTCCTTCAAAGGGACTCGGGGCCTCTCCTTGCCCCAAAGAGCTATACGGAGGAGGTCCTTCGTCCGCTTTTTTGATTCCACGGGGGCGAGGCAAACAAAAAGCAAGGGGCATAGGATGAGGAGCGCCAAAGCGTTCCAAACCATGGCCCGTTCCGGCAAGTGAAACTTGCCTTCCAGGAACGGGCCGATCGCCGTCTCGACTTTTTCGAGGCAGCTGGACCACACTTACGCAGGTGAGAAGTCCCCCAACGGCACACCGAGGTACTTGATGCACCTCACCGTGGGGATCCCCAGACGGACCCAGTCCTGCTGCCCTGCCCACGTCGCTCCAACTGGCAACACTGACGACTTCGCCCTGTTAACCTGTAATCCGGCCCCACGGCTAAGCAGGTCGAAGAAATCTCCGACCGCCTTCGCCGGGTTGGACATAGGTAATACGAGCAGAAGATCGTCGGCATACGCCGCCACGGCTGGTGTGCCGGGGCACGAGCTCGCCAAGGAGGCCAATGTCACCCTGTACGCTCTCAGCACCAAATCAGCGTAGGTGCTAAAAAGCAGGGGATTGAGGCTGTCGCCCTGCCTTTTGCCCCGCCGCACCGGCAGGCCATACACCTTTTGTCCACTGAAAGTAATGGTGATTATCGCGTTTTTCTAGCAAGAGCGCAGGTAGGTAATCAAGGAGGGTGGAAAGCACATGCGGCCCAGGAGCTCCAAGAGGAGTTCCTGTTCAACACAGTCGAACGCCTTATGGAGATCGACTGCGAGTGCTAAGGCCCCCTTCCCCGCACGGGAGTCCATTCCCTGCTCTGCTGACGGCCCCAAAGTGGAGTTGCCGATTTTTCCTTTCCCTTCCTTTTGACACCTCTGCGCGTGCATCCATGTGCTCGCGAAGAGGTTTCCATCCATACTTCGCACGGGAACAGCATATGTCTGCTCCGGGCTAATTATGGATTCTGCCACCTGCCCCAGACGGGAAGCCCATAGCCCGGCAACCAACTTGGCGTACGTATTCACAATCGTGATTGGAGGCCAGTTGTTCAAATTCCTAAGGTTTCCCCCTTTCGGAAGGAGCCTTACTCTGGTTGACAGAAACGAGGCGGTAACATCGCCTTCGTCTCGGATCAGCCTTGTCAGCTGTAGCGGCAGGGGTTCCAGCTCTTCCGCGAAGCTCTGATAGAACTCCGCGGGCAAGCCGTCTTCCCCTGGAGCTTTCCGGTTCTTAAGCCTTTTGATACCGGCGAGAATTTCGCCTATGGTAAAAGACTCATCGAGGCTTAACGACTCCTCCTCCCCTATTGCCGCGGCAGCATTCGGAAGCAAGAGCCGAGTGGCATCTTGATCCGGGGACGCCCTGGCTTAAATGGAGGAATAATAACTCCGCACGAGATGCCGTACCGACGCCGGGGACGAACATTCTTGGCCCTGGTCGTCCAGCAAGCTGGCAGACCCGGATTGCCAGGCTTGGCGTTCGGCCCCTGTGCGATACTCGGCCAGGCGACGGACATTAGGGATTCTCTCATACCCAAGAGCCTGTAGATAAACCCGATGGTTGCGTGGACCATCGCTGATTCCGGAAAGCAGGTGGTCCTGGGGGAACTGCTGGCAGAACTCCCGAAACGAGGCCTTAAAAGGGTCCCAATTCGTATGATTCTGGAGCGTGACGCCTCTGAGAAATTTGCGAAGGTGTTCCTTCGCAACTGAGAGTCGCGTCCAGTCCCCCGGAAGACGCCAATCGCTACATCACGGTCCCTTGTTGCGAGGCCGCATCTCGAAAATTTACCGGAAATGTTCCGACAACGTCGACGCAACCCTCCCCCGTTTGCCGACCCGTGAACACAGGTCAGCGTCCAGGAAGACGTGGTCCATGCTGCGGACCATTCCCCTCTCACCCTCGAACAAGTTGCGCGCACGCATGGCGGCGCACAACTCTTTCAACGCGTTCACTTGTGTTTCCGGCTCACCTGTTAGCAGGCGGAGATTGAAATCTCCCGCTATCAGGTGAGCCTTCCGCACGCTCGTGTTCGCCAGCCAGTCGCGCTTTAGGGATTCTAGCAGCCTGGTACGGTTGCTGAATCCCTTTTGACAGGTTGGGGCGTACACATTCGTGACGATCAGATCGATCGAGTCGGACCAGCCGAGAGTCAGCTGACCGACCCGACCGTCGTCATTGAAGCGCACGCCCTTCACGGCAGCGTCAATGGCCGGCTTCACGAAGAACGCAACCCCGCAGGTGTAGCGGATGCCGCATTGCCAGTACAGCCGACATCCCGCGATCCTCTCGATCTCCTGAACGTCTACCTCGGTGATCACGTGGATCTCCTGCAACAGGGCCAGATCGAACTCCCGCAGGGTCTCGGCTGTATCACGCCTGTTACCGTCCTCGCACAGCCCGTTGACATTCCAACAGGCCGCGCGAATCCGACGGCGGCTGCGAGCCCAGGTGTTACTCCTGGGAACATGGCATTGCGGCGTCCGCCAGATGCTGGGGCGGGACGCTAGGTAAAGGAGGGGGGTCAGGTGTTGAAGGCACCTGGTACCCCTCCTCCATAGGAGACTGTACGTCGAGCGGGTCACCCAAGGGTGGGGTCGCGCCTACCTGATCGCCCTCCTCCATAGGGGCGGACTGTTCAGGGTCGGCGCCTGCAGGGGGGACTTCACCCCCCTGTTCAGCCTCCTCAATGGGGGTGGCCGGATCGACGGCTTCCGAGCGTGGGAATTCCTCCTCCGAATTTCCCACGCTGGCGACGGCTTCCGTCTTCTCCTCCTCGCTGGTGGAGGGGAGGCGCCTCCTGGGCTTCTGAGACTTGCGTCCCGACTGCCTGGGGAGTGCCTCCGAGGAGGAGGATGTACTTCCGGCCCCCAGGTCTTACTCACCTGTAGGGATTTTCTTCGCCGGAGCCGGCCTTCGCACGGCCTTCGCACGGCCTTCGCACGGCCTTCGCACGGCCTTCACACGGCCTTCGCACGGCCTTCGCACGGCCTTCGCACGGCCTTCGCACGGCAAACAGAAGGTTCGCCGTAACGAACCTCGGGCGCCTCGGAAACGTCAAGGGGAGGATCGTCGCTCCGGGTGGCAACCTCGGGAACGACGATTCGTTCCAGTGCCACCGTGCACTCGCGCAAAGTTTTCGAGCGCGGACTGGGTTCTTTCGGCCTACCGGCCGTCTTGCGCTCTCTGCTCTCCGCGGGTGGGAGTTTCTTTTGCTTTCTGGCCTCTACAAGCTGCCTTCCCTCTTCGCCTTCCACCGTTTCAGAAGGTTTATCCTCTGGCTTACGCACCGGAGGTTGTGGTGTTGGCAGATTGTGCTGGCCCTTTTCCACTTCAGGTCTAGAGACCTTTGAAGCGCGTTTCCCCTGCGCTTTTTTCGCGGCAGGGGGAACCGGGGTGGGGCGTTTGGGGCACACGCGCCGAACGTGGCCCTTCTCCCGCACAAATGGCATTGTATATTGGGACACCTTTTACGTAGGTGTTCCACGGTATCACAATGCCCGCAATACCGGGGCTTCATAACATATCACAGGGCGACGTTTTCTTGCGCCACCTGTAGTTCGTGGAGAAGCCCACAATTCTCCCTTACGATGACCAGCGCTGCAGCCTGCTTACCAAAAAGGCTATTGAAGCCGTCGAAAATGGAGGGTTTCGGCCACACTGCGTGCACCTCAGCGTACTTTCGCAGTTACTCACCAACCGCTGACCGCGTCATGCGGCTGGTGATGCCAGTCATGTGGACCACCACGGAGCGGTCCATTGATACTGGCAGGATCTTGCGGCCGTCTACGTTCAGCGGCGCATGGATTAAGCGGTGAGCCAAAGTGACATCTTTGCAGACCACCTCGACCCGCTGCCCGCCGCTGAGGACGGAGAGGCCGTCCTGATCCTTCTCAGTCACATTCGCGTCGTTCAACGCTTTGCTGTAGACGCGCGCTGTCCGGCAGTCGAACAAGTTGCCTACCTGGTACACAAGCGATGGCTTGTACCCGGAGTCCGTGTATGCGGCCATCTCCGCCATGGTTTCTGCGCTGGGCGCGGCCACAATGGCGCTCCATGTCGTCGGCGTGGCCGGGATGATTCCGGGGCGGCTGCCCCTGCTCCACTAGGCTCTGATGGCGAACTAACCTCCCCCACTCCCAGCTCCATCGCCGTGTCCTCTGGCGTCGTGGCCGTTGGACACCGACGATGTACACAAAACACCACAAACAAGAAAGCGCTTTCCTTCTACTCTTCGAGGAGTGAAGAAAGAACACGTCCTCTAACTGGCCTTGGAGGGGTCTGGCTGCAACGATGCAGCCATCTCCTCCGCCGCACGCTCGAGGGAGGCGTCATCGATCACGGTCTCGATGACGGACCCTTCCGCCGGTTCACTCCCCACGCTGTTGACATTTTCAACAGTGGGTTTGCCACCCGGATATGCCAAGGCATTTATTATTCTAATTTTCTACAAAAATTAGATAATAAAGTCTTTCAAACGTTAATTGTGGGAAACACTTGGATTTCCCACCTTGGTTGACGTGTCTGTTGCCGGTGCATAGACCGGTTAGGTCCATTCCCGAGGCGCATGGGAAGGGAAAACTAGAGCAAAAACAAACAAAAAGAGAGATAACAAGGAGGGAAACAGTTGTATGGGGAGAGGGGGGGGGCAAGGAAGGGATCACTGAGCGCCTGGGTCGGTGCTCCGCATCCTGTTCAGGATACATTCAAGTTCTGTTTTAACTCTGAAAGGTAGACGCCACCTTGTCGCCGTCTCTAAAGAGATCGTCGTCCACTGGATGGCTTCCCTGCATCTTGGGCTTCTTCTTCTGGCGTGCCACCTTTGCACAATGCCGCGCACGCAGCAGAGGACTGCTAGAGACGCAGCGGGGCGCAGGCCGTCACGCACAAAGAGGCGACGGTAAATTTCCTTAGGGTCGCCTACTGGAAGATGGAGGATTGGAGCTATTCTACTCCAGAGTCCATCCAGGGCGACACACTCGAGGGTGAGATGCGGGAAGGTTTCTCTTTTTCCGCACTCGACACAGCGGGCATCCACATTTCCCAGTGTCCAGTGAGACAGGCGTGCTCTGCTTAACAGTCCTCAGTGAATCTCTTCCCGGAATTACTGCCGGGAAGATGACGGTGTGGGGGAACCCGCCTCTTCCGAGGCGGGTGAGATGAGCATTAGGGTTTCAGCCTCCTCAGGCACCTTGGGTACCATTCCGGCATCAACCCCCTCCATCTCCTCCGTGTCTGTGCGTGGTGGTCTCTCGGGTGACGATTCGCGGGATTCTCCCACGCTCATGGCACCCTCGCGGTCGGAAGTGATCTCCACGCCTTCGACCTGGAGAGGGGCTTTCCGGGGTTTGCTGGATTTCCTTCCAGCCTTCCGGCGGGGTGCCGCGGAGATGGAAACTTGGTTTCCGGCCTGCGCTTCGGGGTCGGAAGTTACAGACTCCTCGGTGGAGGCCGGACGCCTCACTGCCTTTTTGCCAGCCTTGAAGGGGTATGGCTGCAACGATGCAGCCACCTCCTCTGCCGCACGCTCTAAGGCGGGGTCATCGATCACGGTCTCGGTGACGGACGCTTCCGCCGGTTCGCTCCCCACGCTGTTGACATTTTCAACAGTGGGTTGCTCGTCGGTAGCAGCGATTTCTACCTTGCGGCGTTCGGCGTGGACGCGTTCCACGACGACACTGCATTCTTTTAAATTCTCGCTAACCTGCTGTTTTTTATTTTGGTAGGCGAGCTTTTTTTCGAATCTTCGTTCTTTCTTCGACATTTTTTTCTTTTTCGCTGTGACTTCTTGCCATTCCAACACCTGACCGCTTTTGTCAATCTTTTCGGCATTCGTTGCCGGGTTGTCGGCTGAGGCGTGGACCACGGGAGTGGGTGGCACAGCTTGAGTGGCAGCCTTCGCCGCCAGTTTTTTCTGTAGGAGCCGCGCGCGTTTTTTTAGGTTCCTCGCGGAAATCATGCGCACAGCGGATTGTGGACAGTTCCTTCGTGTGGCCCATTGTCCCGCATACTTGGCACTGTACGTTGAGGCACCTCCTTTTGAGGTGTCTCGACGTGTTGCAGAAGCAACAGTATTTGGGCTTCCCCACGTACCAGAGGTCGACGCTTTCTCCGCCGACCACCAGTTTGTGTGGAAGGGGAGAGTCCTCCCGAACGGTTACACGGGCAGCCGTGAGGCCGCACTAAACTGTGGTATTGTCCTCGAAAGGACTAGGCTTGTTCCATACTGCATGGACCGTGCCTTCTTTTCCCAACCCGACGCGTAACTGTTCTTTCCGCATCCGCGCGGTAACTCCTAAAAGGTGGACCACCATACTGTGGTCCGCCGTAACGAGAAGGAGCCTGCGTGTCCCCATTACCTCGAGAGTTTTAAGCAGACGTTGGGCCAGATCTGCATGTTTGCAGATCACCTCTACGTACTGCCCCCCGCTACGAATGGTCATAGCGCAGAGCTCCTCTTCTTTAAGATCGAGAGCGCGCATCCCCTTCGAAAAGGCGCGCGCACTCTCAGCAGAATACAAATTTCCTACCTTGTAGAATAGTGATGCGTTATACCCCTTTTCCACATAGGCAGATAATTCCGCCGCGGCTGCAGGCGATGGCGCCGACACGACGGCGCTCCACGCCCGCGCTGCAGCGGGGACCGGTTTTGGGGGGGCGGACGCCTTCACCTCCTTCTCCACTGAAGGCGACGTTGCCGCGGCCCCCTGGCACTTCACCTTCTCCAGAGGCGACGTTGCTGCCGCCACCTGGCACTCTATTTCTTCAGGAGGCGACGTTGCCACCGCCCCCTGACACGTACTGGTGGTCGCGTCAGGCATTGCTGCCTGATCGACCACCACCACACACGAAGCCTACACCTAGGGACGGTTCTCGGCACGAGGAGCACCGAGGAAACCCGTCCGCTCTAGCCGACGTAAAGCCTTCGACTGCGTCGTCCAGGAGCTCTTTCTGGAGCTCCTGGAACGCTTGGAATTTCCGGCCGTCTTCCTGGCCTACCTGCGCTCCTCCTGGCGCTTTGCGTTCATCAATATTAATTTCAGCGGCCGGCAGGTGTTCGGCGTGCCGCTTCGTCGTGGTATCCGGCAGGGTGACAGCATCACCCCCTGCTCTTCAGGATCTACTTTGAGTTGGTGCTGAGAGCATACAGGGAGACTTTGGCAACCCTGCCGAGCTCGTGTCCCGGCACGCCTGCCGTGTCGGCCTATGCCGACGATCTTCTGCTTCTTCTTCCCGTGTCCACCCCGGCATCGGCGCTCGAGGACTTCACCCAGTTGCTATACCGTGGGACAGGCCTCCAGGTAAGCAGGACGAAGTCGTCTTTGCTTTTCACCGACTCGACGAGGGCCGGACGGTCGGACTTGATTCGCTGAGCTGGGTTTTGCTCAGGGAGCTGACCAAAAACGCGTGCGGCACCGGCGAATGTTTGCCGCAGTTTGCGGGATTTTTACTTCTCTCTTTACGCCTAGAGGCCACCTGGGCGCCCTCTTGCGCAGCGTCTGCGGCCAGAGGGTGCTCCCGCGTTAAGGGAGGAGGAACGGCACACCTTCCAACTGGAATTTACGATGGCGGAGATTGTCTCCGCCATCAAGAATCTAAAAAAGAAGAAAGCATCAGGGAAAGACGGCCTGCCAGCTGAATTCTATTAACACTTCGCGGCCGAGTTGGCTATCCTGGTGCTCAAATTCTGTTTGCTGATCCGTGAACGCGGGGATGTCCCAAGCTCGTTCCGGTCAGTTAGAGTACGTCTCCTACCTAAGGGTGAAGGGTGAAGTGGCCCCCGGCGTCGTGGGATAATGGCACCCTTCCCCTGCAGTGGCAGGAGACGGCGTTGCTTCTGCTCCATTTGAGACTGTTAAGCAGAGCGCGCTTGTCTCACTGGACACAGGGGAGTGTGGATGCTAATTGTCCTGACTGTGGGGAAAGAGGAACCTTTCCTCACTTGATTATTCAGTGCGTTGTCCTTCGCGATATGTGGGACCGACTCTCGTTGATCCTGAACATTCCGGTGGGAGACCAAAAACATCTATTCAGACGCCTCCTGAGGCGAGACGGCTTGCCAGCCTCCGGGTGCGTAGCAGTGCTCTGCTGCATACGCGGTTTCCTGGATAAGTGGACCGCGTCAAGGGGAGGAAGAACCATTCGGATTGCCATCCACTGGGCAGCGATCTCTTTGGAGAAAGCCTGTCGTTGGCGCCGACTTAATAAACATTTGCCGGCACTTGTTCAAATCCAAAACAGGATGCAAAGGCCTCCTCACGGCGCATTGTGATCTCCTCCCTCCCACCCCATCCCCAAAAAACATTGCCCTCCATACGTTATTCTTTGTTTTTTGTTTTATTTTTATTTTCCCCGTCCCGGCGCTAGTGAGAAGGACCATATGGGCCTCCGGGACATTTAACGACAAGTGCAACAACACGACGATAAACTTCTGAATGTCCTAAAGAAGAAAATTAACTTTGTTTAAAAATTTAGAACTTATTATGAAATTTTTGTATTCTTAAAAATTTTAATAATGAAAGCTTTGGCTTACCCGGGTAATAAACCTGCGCTGGAGATGAGTGCTCCTGGCCTTCTTCGTCCAGTAAGCAGGCAGACCCGGATTGTCAGGCCTGCCTCTCAGCTGCAGCCTTGAACTCCGCCAGGCGACGGACATCGGGCTTGTTAGAGAAACTTCGGGTGTGGAGATAGTTTCGGTCGTTCCTCAAGCCTTCGCCAAATCCTGGAAGAAGTTGATAAAGGGGAAACTCGTCGCAGAACTCTCGGACTGAGCGTTTTATTTTGTCCCAGTCAGCGAGAGTCCGCAATTCGCAACTACGCAGGAATGCGCGCAGATGTTCGCGCGCTCCTGCGAGTCGCAACCAGTCCCCGGCAGGCGCCACGCTTCAGAGGGTGGACCTTTGTCGCGCAGATGAATGTTGATCACTAGCCGAGGGTGATCGGACAGCTCCGACGCAATTGCTCCTCGAGTCCCCACCCGCGTACACAGGTGGCTATCGAGGAACACGTAATCGATTCTGCGTCACACGTCGGCTTCATTAGCCAACAAGTTGCACGCGTGCATCGACGCACACAACACGTTGACCAGTTGTGCTCTTATGTCGGGCGCTTCCGACAGCAGGCGGACGTTGAAGTCTCCCGCTATCAGGTGCACCCGCCGCACGCCTGCTTCGGCCAACCAGTCTCGCCGCAGGGCTTCGAAGAACGCAGTGCGTTATACGCGCCTGTGGCTGCTGTAGGGCGCGTATACGTTCGTGACCACGAGGTCGATCGAGTCGCACCACTTTAGAACAAGTTGCCCAACTCGTCCTTTCTCGTCGAACTGTAAACTGCGCACTGCCTTTGCGACGACTGGCTTCAGCAGGAAGGCCACTCGGCGAGAGTGGTCTCCACCGGATCGCCAAAGTAGCCTTCCTCCCGTGAGCCTCTCGATCTCCTGGACGTCCTCTCCCCTGAGGGCGTGAACCTCTTGGAGAAGTGCCAGATCGAAAGGTCTCAGGGTGTCGGCCACGCTACGTCTCTTGCTTTCGCTACGCAGCCCGTTGACATTCCAACAGGCTATACGCAGTTGCCAGCAAGAGGCGATTTCACGCATCATGCTAATGATGGTGGTGGCGATTGTGTAGCCGCCTCTTGTTCGGGAAGCGTCTGGTCGATGTCCACTTGCATGGAAGGCGTTTCCGTAACGACCGGTACGTCGGCAGCCGGATTGAGGTGAATCGGAAGATCGGAACGAGCGGTTTCCACGGAGGGATCCCGCGACCTCGCGGGCATCGCCTCCTCGCTACCCGAGCGCATTTCCTCCTCCACAGCCTGAGGGGGAGCGACGCGCATAGGGTTGCGGGACTTCCGGCCCGCCTTCCTCTTCGGGAGGGCGACGGTAAGAGCGTTTCCGGCTTCCGCCTCGGAATCGGAAGTTTCCGGTCCTTTGGCTTCCGCCGGACGTCTAACGGCCTTCTTTGCAGCCTTAGGCGGCTGCATTAAAAGGTGGCCGCGAGCTCCTCCGCCGCCTTCGCGAAGTTTTTCTCGTCGCTGCTGCTGGCGTTCTTGTTGCAGGATTCCTACGGCGGTTCCGCGGCGTTCGCGAGGGTTGCGGGAGTCGCGTTTGCCGATCGACGTTCGATCGACGGAACGCGCTCGATGTTAACGCGGCATTCCTTTATTATTTCGCGCGTCGTGATTTTTGTTTTGCCGTTCGCGGTTTTTTTCGGTTTGCTCGGGTTCTGTTTTAAAGATTTTTTGTGTTTTTCGTTATTGGGATTTTGATTCTTAGTTTTTTTGGTTGCCACTAGTTTCCAGTTTTCCTCGCCGATGGTTGGTTCAGAAGTCTCCTTTTGATTCTCTTGTTCCTTTTGTTCGGCTTGTTCTGAGTTTGGCTGTTTGTCGCTCTTTGCTCTTTTTTTTCTGCCTTCTTTCCTTTTTTTGAAATAGGGGTTTCAGGCGTTGTAGCGGCGTTTTCCGGACACAAAACGCTTGTGTGGCACTTAGCGCCGCACGTTGGGCATGTGGCGTCCGGGCATCTCTTTTTAAGATGATTAAACGTGTTGCACAGCCCGCAGTATTCTTGTGTCCCTACGTACTAGAGATCAACGAGCTCGTGGTTAATCTCCAGCTTATGGGGAATTTGGATGTTTTCGCGGAGTGTCAAGCGAGCGGCAAGTCGCCCACTAAATGTTTCTCTATATGTGAAGGCGTTGGGCTTCTTCCACATCGCGTAAATCTCTGCGAACTTGTTAATTTCAGTGCGGATGGCTTCGTCGCTCATCCGCATCGTTGTTCCTGTTAGGTGAATTACTATCAAATGATCCACCGTGTGTGTGTGGAGATTCCACCCTTCAAAGGGAACAAGCGTTTAGAGCAGTTTGTGCGTGAACGCTGCATCTCTGCAGATGAGCTCCGCAAACTGCCCTTCGCTCCGTACCGAGAAGCACAGAATCTCCTCCTCTGTAATGCCCATCCTACAAATGGCGTTTCCAAATTTCCGCGTAGTTAGCGGTGAGTATAAATTCTTTACCTTGTACAGCAGGGCTGAATTGTAGCCTTCTTTGATGTAGGCTTGCACTTCTGCAGCCGTGTCTTTCGGAGCCGCCGTGGCCACTTTATTCCAAGCCCTATCCGGGTTGGCTGGGGCTGATTTTGTGGTGGGGCATGACCCCACCTCCATAGGTTGGGGAGACGTGGGTCTCACGCTTCCCGTCGCAGGTGTTGCTGCGTCTCCAGGCATTTCTGCCTTCGAACGGCCGCACTTCCACCCACGAAAACTTCTTCGTAGGTTACGCTCGCGGGAGCTCACCAAAAACGCGTGCGACCACAACGAAGGTGGGCCGCATCGTGCCAAAAGGTAGAGTTGGCAATCGGCCCGTTCCTGGAAGGCAGGTTCCTTCTGCTGGAACGTGCCGCTGTGTGGAACGCGTTCGCAGCTCCCATCCTCCGCCCCCTGCTCTTTGTGTGCCTCGTTCCCCGTAACTTGAAGAAAAGGACAAAATACCTTCTCCGCATCTCCCTCTGGGGCAGAGGGAGGCCACGTGCGCCTCTTAAGGACATATGCGCTCCGCGTCGTGACGAAGGCCTTGGCCTCCTAACGTTGGAGCACCTGGACATACAGCTGCGATGGCGCACCCTCGCCATCGCAGCAAAGACATGGAGCACTTACTGGTGCGCTCCGGCCCGCATCCTTGCCAGCCGTGTATCCAGGACGCAAGAACTTGCGTCTATCCTTCTGTGCCTTGGCCGGAAGGTCAGGAGATGCGGCCTTCTTTTTGGACGCATCGAAGCTCTGGTGAGGGAAAACGGCTGGACTATATGCAGCCCCGCCAACTCCTCCGCTTGGCTGGAGGAATCCGTTGCGACGTGGGCCAAGCTAAACAATCCAGGAACCGAAAATTGGAACTGCCTACGATTCGGTTCCATCTACTGCTGCACCCTACGGAGCACTCTGGAGTGTCCCGCCAGAAGCACGCGGGCGGAGACCACCCCTTTAGCCTTGACGCTGCCCTTCCTGCGGAGGGCTTTGACCAGCGGTAGGATGCCAAAGTGACAGGTCTCCTGCCGAAACGCAGGAAAGGAAAAAAAGATGAGCGGTTGGACCATGGGAGAACTGGCAGACGCCACGACCCCTAGTGCCCTCCCACGTGGACTTTTGAGATGGGGTAAACTGCTTGGCATCCCGACGTATGACCTAAAGTGGCCCTAAGTTCTTATCGGATCCAGGCTTCTTCCTCAAGAGTGGCAAGAGTCAGCGTTGCTCCTCTTGCACTGGGGTCTACCCTGCAACGCGCGCCGCTTCCACTGGACGAGGGGAGCTGTGGATCCTGCGTGTGCCAGGTGCGGAAAGCATGACTCGCTTTCCCACCTTATATTGGATTTTGATGCCCTTCGACCCCTTTGGGAACAATTCGGGATGACCCTCGAGCTTCCTACGGGCAGTGAACCCAGCGACGTTTTCCGCCTCCTCCTCGTGCGGGACGCCCTGCAGCCAGCAGCAGCCCTCGCAGTCCAATGCTGCGATCGAGGCATCGTGCCGGCTTGGAGAGATGCCAGCAGCGAAGATGAAGATTGGAACGAGAGGGAAGTCATCCAGCACGAAGTACTCTTCTTGCAGAGCTGCCCTGTGGCCCCATCTGGGAAGTATGCAAACAGACCTCGAGGGCTTTCTTCGACGGATGGGCCCTCCTCACAGCTTCCGGTGATCTCTTCCCTAACCTCAAAACTCTTTTTTTTTTGGTTTATCTCTTTTATTTTTCTTTTTGTTTTTTCCCCATCTTCTTCGGCTGTCGGGGAGTGCCACGCCGGGCTGCGTCCCGATGTCCCGACAGGTCGCGTGTCAAGACGGCAGTGGGGCCTTATGCCACGAATTATAGAGAGTTTTTTCTAAATAAATGCCTTTGGCGTACCCGGGTTGCAACACCAAAGCTGGCAGGCAGAAGGTCCATAGGGAACTCGTCGCAAGGCTCTCGGACCGAGCGCTTGAAACGTTCCCATTCCTGAAGCGTCTGCAAGCTGAAACTTTATAGGTTTCCGTATAGATGCTTCACGGCTTCCGGAAGTTTTAGCCAGTTCCCCGGTAAGCGCCACGCAGATGACGGGAGACCTCTATCGCGTGGGCGCACCTCGAGTACGCTCCGGTCATGGTCCGAGAGTTCCTACGGAAACTTGCAGCTCCTGCCCACGCGTGAGCATAGGTGCTGGTCAAGAAACACGTGATATATGCTGTCGGCCATTTCCGGATCTCCGGCGAACAAGTTGCGTGTATGTATCTCTGCGCACAGCTCGTTCACGCGGTCCCGAAGTGTGTCGGACGCATCTCACAGCAGGCGAAGGTTAAAGTCACCTGCGATTAGGTGCGCTTTGCATACTCCCGCTTCGTCCAGATATTCGCGCCTCAGAGTAAAGAAGAAATCTCTCCTTGCCTTCGCCCTTAGCGCGTCGCTGCCGCATGGGGCGTACAGGTTGGTAATGACCAGATCGATGGAGTCAGACCACCTGATGGTCAACTGGCGACGTGACCAGCACTATCGAACCTAACGCCTTTTGCCTCTACCTCGACCGCTGGACGAACCAGGAACGCGTTACCGCAAGATTTAACGGTGCCGCAACGCCACATCAGCCGTCCACCCGAGATACGCTCGATCTCCGTTGCTTGGTCTGCGGAGATCACGTGGATCTCTTGCAGCAGCACCAGGTGAAACGATGCCAGGGTGGAGGCCACGTCTCGTCTCTTGCCGTCGTTGCTTAGCCCGTTGACGTTCCAACAGGCAATTCGCAGACGGCGGCAAGAGGCGATTCTTGTCATTACGGCTGCAAACGTGGCGTTGCAGCACCTGTCAAGGGACAGGTGGGAGGGACGAGTAAGGGGACCACGGCCATCTCAGGCACTTGAAACACCTGGGGCACAGACTCTACCCTTTCCCTTCCTCCGAAGTCGTAGAGTGGGGTTAACTCTCGAGGACAGTTCCCGGAATTCCCCATTTTCTTCGCACCCTCACTTCCCTCGATTATCTTCCTTTTTTCCACGGACGGGATAATTTTGCGGGTAGCCTTCTGTGTGCGACTGGCTTTCGGGCGGGAGGCCGTGATGCCGTAGGCTGTGTTTTCCGCCTCAACTCTAGAGATCGTTATCTCCGACTTCTTGATCGATGTCGGACGCCTTAAAGCAGTTTCGCGGATTTGGGGGGACGCTGCAAGGACACAGCGAGCTCCTCCGCCGCTCCCTCAAAGGCGACGTCGTCGAGCATGCGTTCGACGACAGACGCCACCTCCGGGTCGATAGCCTCCGGTATTAATTTGCCGGAGGGCTAAAAGTCGGCAGCGAAAATATCAAACGCTGCTCCGTCGTCATCAAGCGCATTCATGCGCTTGATGACGGCAAATTCTCGCTGCGTTTCGAGAGATTTGTTTTTGCTTCCTTGAGGCTTTTCTGCCTCTCTGATTTTACTACCTGCCATTGAGGTTTCTGGCCGTGCTCCTCGACCTTTTACAAGTTTCCCGGGATCTCGGAGCTGTCCTCCACCTGGGGCACAATAGTTGTTTGTTTAGCTTAGGCTCACTCTCCAGCTGCCTGAACTCTTGACTTGTTGGCCACCCGCTTCTTCGCATTCCGTGCGGACGCGAAATGGACTTCATTTTGCGGCTACACCGGAAGAGTGTGCCTGGGTTGCTTGCATTGCTTGCACTGCAAGTAAGGGCACCTTTTTTTCAGGTGACCTGAAGTGCTGCAATGCTCGCAGAAATGCGGCTTACCAAGATACCATATGTCAATGGGCTCACCGTTGACCTCCAGCTTGTTAGGTAGGGAGCAACCCTCGTGGACCCTGATGCGCGCGGAAGGCATACCGCAATTCAGGAGATCGTACTCCCAAAACGGAATCGGCCTTTTCCACAACGCGTGGACGGTTCCAAATTTAACTAGTTCCTTTCAGACAGCCTCTTCGGTCATCCGGAAGGTGATTCCGAGGAGGTGGATCACGATAGATCTATCCTTCTCGATGAAGAGGAATCGGCGATTCCACAAAGAAACAGGTGTACCTAGCAGACCCTGGGCAAGCCTCGCTTCTTTGCAAATCACTTTAACGTACTGTCCACCACTCCTGATGCTCATCGCCAAGAGCTCCTCCTGGGGTACTTTGAGAGAGTGCATCGCTTTCCTGAAAGCGCTCGCACTCTCAAAGGAGTAAAGGTTGCCTACCTTGTAGAGTAGACGGGTATTGTACCCCTCCTCCAGGTAGGCTTCCAACTCTGCTGCATCCGCTTGCGTTGGTGCCGCAAGCACGGAACTCTAGCTTCTCCCTAACTCTAGCATGAGTGGAGGCGGTTGCCCACAAATCCATTAATTCTGGGGTCGACAAAGAAGTGGCTCCTTGCTTATCACTGGTGGTGGTCCCAGGCTTGCAGCCTAACCAACACATGATCCACTGACACACCAGAAAAAAGGAAAATAAAACCACAAACGCTCACGAACGAAATAAAAACCGGTTAGCTCTCGAACGCGGACTGGGACGATCTGAAAAGATCGGTCCGCGAGTTCTGTAGCCGGTTTCCCTTCCGCCTGCTCCCCCGTGGCTTCGGGGAAGGAGTGACCAGCAGCAGAGAGTTTCTGCAGGCTCGCTATTTCTCTCGATGCCCGGACTTCCGGTACCTTGCTGAGTACAATGCCAAGGGCGAGGGCAATTATGGCAGTCAAAAGGGGCTTGTCTGCTCGACAACCAGGGTTTGAAGTGCTCGGGCGCGGCCGACGTTCGCCGCTTATTAATGCCCTATTACTCCTCGTTCTATGCTGAGGAGTCAACAAAACGCAGTCTTACGGAGCTGCCTCTGCAGGCGGATTCCTCTGCGTTCCACGAGGAGAAACGCGCCACTCTTTAATTGCCCTTCACGGCCGTAGATGTGTCTTCCGCGGTGGTGGGCGGATCTCGAACAGATCCCTGGAGGGAGGCTGTGGTATAGGTGTGGGAAATCTAAAAGTTGTGATGTTGCCTACCTGCTTCGGCCAGCCGTCGAGGCCGCAGTGCGGGGCATGCGGTTCGACGATCACGGTCGTGTCGGCCAGCTGACTCTCAGGTGGTCCGAATCTATCGATCTGAACATTACGAACGTATACGATCCGAGCTGCGCAAACCTGACGAAAAGAAGGACGACGAAAGAAATTTTACTTGCACTCCGGCGCGACTGGCTCACCCAAGCAGGCGTGTGTAATGCCAATCTGGTTGCAGGGGATTTCAACGTTAGCCTGAAACCAGATGGGAAGAACCACGAGCGTGATCCGGTCAACGAGGTGCGCATGGCGGTTCACACCTGTAATTTGCTGGCCAGTGCACCGGAGATGGAGGACAGTATCGACCGCGTGTTCCTTGATCAGCGACCGTGCGAGCTGATCTAGTTCTCGAGATCCATCCGTGCGAGAGAAGCCCCCACTCTTCAGCGTGGCGTCTGCCATGAGACTAAATGAAGCTCCCGGACGCAGCCGAACATCTCTGCACGTTCATTCGGAGCTCGAGAATGCGGTCAATCCAGGCTTGGGACCGCTTCAAGCGGTCGAACCAGAAGTTCTGGGACCAGTTCCCTCTGCACCGCCAACCTACGGGTTTCGGGACCGCGCTCCGCAACGAACGAGCCTATCTGCAGGCCCGTCGTAATGCCTGGACCCCGGACATCCGCAGGCTGGCGGAATACAATGCGGCAGCCGAGAGGCAAGCCTGGCATTACTGATCGGCCAGCTTGCTGGAGGATCAGAAGCAAGAGCACTTGCACCCGCCCAAATCCGATGCCTGCTGCGGAGATCCTACTCCTCCCTGTATGTTGCCACCCGGTCACGCCGGGGCGTTTGTTGTAAACTCTCTTTACAATTTGTGGTACTAGGCTCCACTACGGCCAACTCAACCGGAGCTGCCGGGTCGCTGGTACGCAGACCGGCGCGACTCTCCTCGGCAGAGGAAAAGGGTGGGGAAAAACAAAAATAAAAATAAAACAGAAAAACAAAAAGTTGGAGGGCAGGGAAGTGATCACGGTCCACTGGGAGGAGGGTTCATCTTTTCCAGGATACCCTTCATGTCCGTCCGAATGATTCACAGGTGGGGCCATCTGGTTGCAAGACGCAGGTAGCGGACTGCGAGTTCTACGGCACCCCTCTCGTGGATCGAACTTCTGTAACCGCTTTAGCTCGTCACGCTCCCTCGGATGCAGCAGAGTGCTGCCAGGGCGGCGCCTAGTCGCAGGGCAACCCGCAGGAAACGAAGCCGAAAAACGTCTATGGGCTGGCAGCCCTCCTGCAGCCGCAGGGAGGTACCAAAACGCTCCCACAGGGGTCGGAGGGCAGCACAATCAACAAGGAGGTGGGGGAGGGTATTCTGCTCCTCACACTTAATGAACGCAGGAATCACTCGACCCCTAGTACAGTGGTGGCGGCGTGCGTTGCAGGGTAGACCCCAATGCAACAGCAGAAGCGCCGACTCCTCCCACTTCAGGGAGAGGATCCTCGATCCAATAAAATCCGGGGGCCACATCAGGTCATCCATCGGGAAGCCGAGCAGCTCGCCCTATCACTTTAAAGCACGCGGGAGGACACTTCGGGTAGTGGCATCGGCCAGTTGCGCCGTGGTCCAGCCGCTTAACTTCTTCTCTCTGCCTGCGATTCGGCAGTAGACTTGTCACCTAGGCTTGCGGCTGCTGAAGTGCTCCCTCCTCAAAAAGGGCATCGCCGTAGCTAGAAGCGTGGTCTCGGAACACGTGCACCGGGCGGGACATTGCAAGAAGGTCCGCAGGCTGCAGCGGGCATGGTTGTGGAATCGCAGGCAGTTGTTGTTTTCTTCTCCTTGGGCATTTAACCTCGCCCACGTTCCAACAGATTGCTCCAGCCATGCGGAGGAGATGGCGGGTCTGCATGCCATCCAGACGTCCTCCTTAACCAATGTTGCCATGCGTTCGAGCAGTAGGCCGCATCTTCTTATCTTCTGGCCTGGACGCAGAAGAAAAGACGCCAGTCCATCGCAGCGCGACACACGGCTGACTAGGATGCGGGCCGTAATGCACCAAAGGGTGCTCCATAACTTCGCTGCGATGGCCCGGGAACGCCATCGCAGCTGAGTCACCACTCTCCCCAGCGTCAAGAGGCCGAGACCGCCATCCCGACGCGGAGCACACAAGTCCATCAACGGGACTCGGGGCCTCCCACTTCCCCGAAGGGGGATCCTTAGGAGGTCCTACGTCCGTTTCTTCAACTGCGGCAGGACGGGGCAAACAAAAAGCAGGGAGCGGAGGATGGGAGCCGCGAACGCGTTCCACACCGCGGCCCGTTCCGGAAGGAGAAACCTGTCTTCCAAGAACGGGACGATCGCCAATTCTACTTACCCAAGACGACCCGACCACGCTTCCTGAGGGGAATAGTCCCCCAACGGACCACCAAGGTACTTCAAGCAACTCGCCGTGGGGATCCCCAAACGGATACAGTCAGGCCGTCCGACCCACGTCGCACCAACCGCTACCACCGATGACTTCGCCTTATTTACCCGTAGTTCAGTCCCGCGGCTTAGCAGATCGAAGAATTCCTCGACTGCGGTTGCCGGGGCAAACATAGGCAAAAGGAGCAGAAGATCATCGGCGTAAGCAGCTACGGCGGGCGTGCCGGGGCACGAGCTCGGCAAGGCAGCCAAAGTCACCCTGTATGCTCTCAGCATTAACACGAAGTAGGCCCTGAAGAGCAGGGGACTAAGGCTATCGCCCTGCGTGATGCCCCGTTGCACCGGCACGCCGTACACTTGTTGACTACTGAGAGAGACATTGATGATAGCGTTGCGCCACCAGGAGCGCAGTTAGGTTAGTAGGAAGGGTGGTAAGCCCATGCGACCCAGGAGATCCAACAAAAGCACCTGGTCCACGCAGTCGAACTTATTATGCAGATCGACCGCGATCGCTAGGGCCCCCTTCTCCGCCCAGGTGTCCCTTCCCTGCCCGGCAGGCGCCTTCAAAGCGGGGTAGCCACTCACACGCTTTCGATCATGTTTACTACTCTGCCAGCAAAACTATGTGCTCGCAAAGAACAGGTTGGCATCCATACTTCGTCCAAGAACAGTGTAAGTCTGTTCCGGGCTAATTACGGATTCTGCCACCTGTCCTAGACGCGACGCCCACAGTCCGGATATCAGATTGGCGTCCGTATTCACAATGGTGATCCGACGCCAGTTGCTGAGTTCTCTGAGGTCTCCTCTCTTGGGAAGGAGCCTCACTCTGGCTGAGCGAAACGAGGCGGGAACATCGCCTTCGTCTCGGATAAGCCTTGTCAACTGAAGCACCAGGGGTGCAAACTCTGCCGCGAAGCATTAAAAAAACTTCGCGGGCAGGCCGTTCTCCCCTGGTGCTTTCCGCTTCTTAAGCCTCTCGATACCGGAGAGAATTTCGACGGTGGTGAAAGGCTCGTCCAGGCTTTCCTTCTCCTACTCCTCTATTGCAATGGCACCATCCGGAAGCAAGCGCCAAGAAGCATTTTGTTCAAAAGGCGCCCTGGTGTGAAAAAAGCAATAATAAAGCCGCACGAGGTGCAGTATTCTAGCCGGAGCCGAGTGCTCCCGGCCCTGGTCGTCCAGCAAGCTGGCCGACCCGGATTGCCAGGCTTGTTGTTCGGCCCCGGCTTGATTCTCCGCCAGGCAACAAATGTTGGGGGTCCTTGCGTAACAGCGGGCATACAAATACACCCGTTTGTTACGCACCTCATACCAAAATCCGGGGGGCAGGCGGTGCAAAAGGAACTCCTCGCAGAACTTGCGGACTGAGGCCTTAAAAAGGTCCCAATCAGCGAGTTTGCGGAGCGTCGAGCGGACGTGTCTTTTCCCTGCTCCTGAATTTCAATTTTCGGTGCTGCTTTGTGTGGTGTGGGTGGAGGATTAGGCAGCAATGCCTGATTCCACCACCGGTAAGATTCCGGGGGCAATGACCCCATTGCCCTCGGAGGAGATGGAAGTAAGGGCTCCCGCCCCCACTGATGCGCCCCCGGCCCTACCCAGGGCTTGGAAAGCCGTGGCTGCCGCGCCCACGCCGACGGCTGTGGCGGAAATGCGGGCCAACCTGGAGGAGGGGTACAACCCACCCCTCCTATACAAGGTAGGTGGTTTATTGTTTCCCGAGAACGCGCGCGCCTTCTCGCAGGCGATGCGTGCTCTCGACGTAAAAAAGGAGGAGCTTCTGGCAATGTCCGTCAGAAGCGGGGGACAATTTGCGGAAGTTATCTGCAACGAGGCAACTCTTGCGCAGAGACTTCTGCGAACCCCCGTAATTATGGGCAGCCAAAGGCTTCTCCCAATTACTGAAGACCGGTCGATGATCACTCACCTGACCGGGATTACGTTCCGGATGACGAAGGAGGCCGTCCGGAACGAAATAATAAATTTGCGACCATCCACGCGCTGTGGGGGAAGCCAACTTCGTTCGCTGATTACGACGGGTTGCTTGGCGGCCTAAGTGCAGCGCGAGTGACGGTTCGCGAAGGGTGTGAGTTTACACACAAACTCACCGTCAACGGTGAATCCGTCGACGTGTTGTACGTGGGGATACCCAAGTTCTGCGGCTGCTATAGCAGCTTTGGTCACCTTAAGATTAGGTGCCCGAGAGAACAGTGCCAACAATGCAAACAAGCGCGGCACAGCCGTCTGGTGTGCCCCCAAAACACAGTCTGCGTCGTGTCCGCAAAAAACGCGAGAAAGCGCGCGGATAAAAAAGGAAAGAAGCTGGCAGCTCCTGCTGCTGCTAAGGAGGTCACCACCGCCACCAAGGCGAAAAGCAGCCCCGAGACCCCTGCGAAAAACGCCAAAAAGGTCAAGGGCGAGGGTCAAAAGCCAGGGTGGCAGAAGGTCGATCCCAAGAAAAACTTCCATAAGAAGGGAAAGAACGTGGCGAAACGGAACGAAACCGCTCCGCGCCGCGAAAAAATTAAAAGCTGCTGCGTCGTTGTAGAGCGTCTTGCCGCCATCGACGAATGCGGCGCTAAAGAACTCGCTGCTGTCCATGCACAACCCTCCGTTGACAAAGTCACCAAGGAGGGGAGCGAAGCTGCGGCGTCCGTCAACGAGCCCACGCTCGATGACGTCGCCTTCGAGCGCGCCGTGGAGGAAATGGCTGCTTCGTTGAAGCCGGCTGCCCCCAAGGCTGGGAAGAAAGCCGTCAGGCGTCCGGCTTCCCCTCAGGAGTCGGCCACTTCCGACCACGAGGTGAAGGCCGGAAACATAGCATCCATCTCCGCGGCACCCCGCAAAAAGGCAGCACGAAAGTCCACAATGCCCCGGAAGATCTTCTCCCCCGACGAAGGGGAAGAGATGGCTTCCGGTGGCGAGGGTGCCATGAGCGTGGGTAACTCCCGGAACCCGTCATCCGAGAGATTTCCACGCACGGACTCGGAGGGGATGGAGGGGGTGGAGGCCGATCAGGTGCCTCAGGTGCCTGAGAAGGCCGAAACCCCAATGGACATCCCGCCTGCCTCGCAAGAGGTGGGATCCCCCACACCTCAATCTTCCCAGAAGTAATGCCGTGAATCTCCTCCCGCCGTCGTCTGCGCATCGCCGTTTGGAACGTGAACGGGCTAAGCGACGACGGCAAGAGGCGTGACGTGGCCGCCACCCTTGCATCCTTCGACCTGGTGCTGCTGCAGGAGATCCACGTGATCTCCGCAGATCAAGCTTGGGAGATTTCTCACCCGGTCACGCCGGGGCGTTTATTCCATATAACAGAACCAAAAAAGCCATTATACAAAATAAACCAGTTGGGAACCAAATTCCCAACCGACGACTGAACAAGAATGAAGAGAATATTGCTAGCACGCAGGCCAGAGTAACAGTTTTGTGAACGGTGTGGGGGAGCGAGGAACACAAAGAAACCAAAATAAAATAAAAACAATGAATAAGGAGGACAGGATAAGGGTCTTTGGGATCGCTCTGGAAGACACGGGGATGAAAGCATGGGCACCGGAAATTTTACCGAGCGAACGGAAACGGGGTATGGGTGGGCGAGAGGTCGCAGGGGTCACCGGATTACGCCGTTCTCAAAGGTGCGTAAACCGGCGATGTATGCCGGTGATCTCCTCATTCACCTTGTTACGAAGATGAGACCACCTTGAAGCCTTCTTCATGAATTGAGCTGCAAGCAGGTGAGCCTACCTTCGCTGCGCTGACAACTCCAGGGCGTGGCGGGCCTTCACGATGGTGCGAACGCAAGACAGAGTTGCGACAATCGCGCTAAAACAAAGTCCATTTCTGCTGAAGAAGCTCCGCAGCACATCAATTTTACTGCCTCCTTCTGGCATGATGGCCGAAGTGAGCCTTTGCCACAGATTCCGGAGGTCACCGCAGACCAGCAAAAAGTGCGGAAAAGACTCGAACTCTCCGCACCTTATGCAGTTTGGCAAAGAAGCTCCCCCGGAAACGATGCTTCGCTGCCTATTACAGTGTAATGCACAATGTAAAAAGAGCAGCACATCTTGTTTCCACTGAAATGGGAACACGGAGCTGTCCAAACAAACGGAGGGAACCACTATCTCTCCGGGGGGCACACTTAAAAGTTCGCTTCACCGAAGCAGGCCCTTCACCCGATTCCGAGGTGTGGCGACTTGCACCAGCTCCTTTGTCGTCCAGCTGCCGAGGAGCTTACAGACTCCCGCTATTTTGCAGAAGAACTCCCATTCCGCCGGCAGGCAACCTTCGTTGCTTGCCCTGAGAGCAGACAGCGCTGCGGCAAGAGTTGTGGCGGCCAGACGATCCGACAACTTCTTGTCCTGCATGACTTCGACCATTTGATGACTGAGGAGAAGTCGCAGGGGTCGAAGATCTTCCGGGCGCGTTCCTTC
>JAYWIR010000136.1:0-75044 GCA_036172245.1 Raillietiella orientalis
GGGAACCCGCCTCTTCCGAGGCGGGTTGATGACCATTTTGGTTTCAGCCTCCTCAGGCACCTTGGGTACCTTTCCGGCTTCAACCCTCTCCATCTCCTCCGTGTCTGTGCGTGGTCTGTCGGGTGACGATTCCCGGGATTCTCTCACGCTCATGGCACCCTCGCAGTCGGAAGTCATATCCACGCCTTCGACCTGGAGAGGGGCTTTCCGGGGTTTGCTGGACTTCCTTCCAGCCTTCCGGCGGGGTGCCGCGGAGATGGAAACTTGGTTTCCGGCCAGCGCTTCGGGGTCGGAAGTTACCGACTCCTCGGTGGAGGTCGGACGCCTCACTGCCTTTTTGCCAGCCTTGGAGGGGTCTGGCTGCAGCGATGCAGCCAGCTCCTCCGCCGCACGCTCGAAGGCGGCGTCATCCATCACGGTCTCGATGACGGACGCTTCCGCCGGTTCGCTCCCCACGCTGTTGACATTTTCAACAGTGGGTTGCTCGTCGGTAGCAGCGATTTCTACCTTGCGGCGTTCGGCGGGGACGCGTTCTTCGACTACGCTGCATTCTTTTAAATGCTCGCTAACCTGCTGTTTTTTATTTTGGTAGGCGAGCTTTTTTTCGATTCGTCGTTCTTTCTTCGACTTTTTTTTCTTTTTCGCTGTGACTTCTTGCTATTCCAACACCTGACCGTTTTTGTCAATCTTTTCGGCATTCGTTGCCGGGGTGTCGGCTGAGGCCTGGACCACGGGTGGGGGTGGCACAGCTTGAGCGGCAGCCTTCGCCGCCAGTTTTTTCTGAAGCAGCCGCGAGCGTTTTTTCAGGTTCCTCGCGGAAACTACGCGCACTGCGGATTCTGGACACACTTCCTTCGTGTGGCCCATTGTTCCGCATACCAGGCACTGTACGTTGGGGCCCCTTCTTTTGAGGTGTCCAGACGTGTTGCAGAAGCCACAGTATTTGGGCTTCCCCACGTACCAGAGGTCGACGCTTTCTCCGCCGACCAACAGTTTGTGGGGAAGGGTAGAGCCCTCCCGAACCGTTACACGGGCAGCCGTGAGGCCGCACTGAACAGTGGTTTAGTCCTCGAAAGGACTAGGCCTGTTCCATACTGCATGGACCGTGCCTTATTTTCCCAACGCGGTGCGTAACTGTTCTCTCCGCATCCGCGCGGTAACTCCTGAAAGGTGTACCACCGTACTGTGGTCCGCCGTAACGGGAAGGAGCCTGCGTGTCCTCATTACCACGGGGGTTTTAAGTTCACTTTGGACCAGATCTCCATGTTTGCAGATCACCTCTACGTACTGCCCCCCGCTACGAATGGTCATAGCGTAAAGCTCCTCTTCTTTAACATCGAGAGCGCGCATCCCCTTCGAAAAGGCGCGCGCACTCTCAGCAGAATACAAATTTCCTACCTTGTAGAATAGTGATGGGTTATACCCCTCTTCCACATAGGCAGATAATTCTGCCGCGGCTGCAGGCGATGGCGCCGACACGACGGCTTTCCACGCCCGCGCAGCAGCGGGGAACGCTTTTGTGAGCGCGGACGCCCCCACCTCCTTCGCCACTGAGAGCGAAGTTGCCGCCGCCCCCTGGCACTCCACCTTCTCTAGAGGCAACGTTGCCGCCGCCATCTGGCACCCCATTTCTTCAGGAGGCGACGTTGACACCGCCCCCTGACACGTACTGGTGGTCGCGTGAGGCATTGCTGCTTGATCGACCACCACCACACACGAAGCCTACACCTAGGGACGGTTCCCGGCACGAGGAGCGCTGAGGAAACACGTCCGCTCTAGCCGACGTAAAGCTTTCGACTGCGTCGACCAGGAGCTCCTTCTGGAGCTCCTGGAACGCTTGAGATTTCCGGCCGTCTTCCTGGCCTACCTGCGCTCCTGCTGGCGCTTCGCGTTCATGAATATTAATTTCAGCGGCCGGTATGTGTTCGGCTTGCCGGTTCGTCGTGCCATCCGGCAGGGTGACAGCCTCAGCCCCCTGCTCTTCAGCATCTACTTTGAGTTGCTGCTGAGAGCATGCAGGGAGACTTTGGCAACTCTGCCGAGCTCGTGTCCCGGCACGCCTGCCGTGTCGGCCTATGCCGACGATCTTCTACTCCTGCTTCCTTGGTCCACCCCGGCATCGGCGCTCGAGGATTTCTTCGAGTTACTATACCGTGGGACAGGCCTCCAGGTGAACAGGACCAAGTCGTCGTTGCTTTTCAAAGACTAAACGAGGGATGGACGGTCGGAATGGATCCGCTTGGGGATCCCCACGAGCAGGTACATCAAGTACCTAGGCATTCCGTTGGGGGACTTCTGCTCTGCAGAAGCCTGGTCCGACCGTCTACAAAAGGTGGAGCTGGCGTTCGGCCCGCTCCGGGACGGCAAGTTTCACTTGCAGGAACGGGCCATGGTATGGAACGCTTTCGCGGATCCCCTCCTTCGCCCTTTACTTTTTCTGTGCCCTACCCTGTGTCAAATCAGGACACGGACTAGGGGCCTTATACGGAAAGCCCTCTGGGGCAACCGGAGGCCTTGCGTCCGGTTCAAAGACTTGTTCGCTCCACGCAGGGACGGTGGACTTGGTCTCCTGACGTTGGAGCGCTTAGAGCGACAGCTCCAATTTAGAATACTTGCCCTTGTGGCAAAGTTTTGCACAGCACCCTGGTTTGCACCAGCAAAACTCCTTGCTCACAGGGCAACCAGCTGCTTCGGATTGACTTCAATCCTGGTAGCCAACGAACGCAGCCTGAACCATTGTGGTTATCAGCTGCGGGATTTGGTTGCTCTGATGAGAAACAACTTTTGGATCTCCTGCATCCCAGCGGACTGGACTACCTGGCTTCAGGAATCCGTATGCGCATGGGCTAAGATCGATGGCACCAGCGATGAGGACTTCTCCTGCATCCGCGGAGGGAGGCACGCTGGTCAGCCACTCCAGGAGATCTTTTCCAACCCACGGATACTTCTGTGGGCTTTCTTCGCCCCCCTTGCTCCAGTGCTGCCTTCTCTCAGGTAAGTTCGGGACAGCAACCAACAGGCACCGTGGGAAGTGTCCTGCCTCATCGGAGGCAGGAAGAAATCACTGAAGGCGTGGACGCCGAGGGAACTAGCGGAAGCTAATACCCCGAGTGTCCCGCCGAACGGACTTTTACGCTGTGGCGCGCTACTCGGTATACCTCCGGAGGAGGTGAAGTGGCCCCCAGCGTCATGGGACAACGGCACCCTTTCCCTGTAGTGGAAGGAGACGGCGTTGCTTCTGCTCCACTGGGGACTTTTAAGCAGAGCACGCCTGTCTCGGGGGACATCGGGGAATGTGGATGCTAGTTGTGCAGAGTGCGGGGAAAGGGAGACCTTCCACCACTTGATTCTGGAGTGTGTTTCCCTCCACGAAATGTGGGACAGACTCTCTTCGATTCTCAACATTCCGGAGGGTGACCCGAAAAATCTTTTCAGACGCCTTCTGACGCGAGACGGCTTGCCAGCCTCCGGGAGCGTAGCAGTGCTCTGCTGCATACGCGGTATCCTGGAGAAGTGGGCCGCGTCTAGGAGAGGAAGGACCAGCCGGAATGCCATCAACTGGGCAGCGATCTCCTTGGAGAAAGCGTGCCGTTGGCGCCGACTTCAAAAACATTTGCCTGCACTTGTTCGGATCCGAAACCGGATGCAAAGGCCTGCTCACGACGCACCGTGATACCCTCCCTCCCTCCCCCTCCCAAGAAAACTTAGCCCTCCAAGCGTTTTTTTTTTTTGTTTTTGTTTTCTTTTATTTTTCCCGTCCCGGCGCCAGTGAAGAACCTGATCGACCTCCGGGTCGGTAAGGACAAGTGCTACTGAACTTCTGAACTGAATTTCTGACGTCGAAAAAAGAAAAATGTTAACAACATAGACTTTGTTACAAAATTTTGTAACTTCAAAATTTTAGTAATAAAAGCCCCGGCTTACCCGGGTGAAAAACCTGCGCCGGTACCACACGCGTTTTTGGTCAGCTCTCGAGAGCGAAGCCAAGACTAGGTGTTGTGTTGATTGGAAGTGCGGCCGTTCGAAGGCAGAAATGCCTGAAGACGCCGCAGTACCTGCGACGGGAGATGTGAGGCCCACGTCTCCCCAATCTATGGAGGTGGGGTCATGCCCCACCAAAAAATCAGCCCCCGGCACCCCGGCGAGGGCGTGGAACAACGTGGCCGCGGCGGCTCCTTCGGACGTGGCCGCCGAAGTGCAGGCCTACATAAAGGAGGGCTACAACCCAGCCCTCCTTTACAAGGTAGGAAATCTTTATTCACCGCTTTCAACGCGGAAATTTGGAAACGCCATCCGTAGGATGGAAATCTCTGACAAGGAGATTCTTTGCTTCTCGATTCGGAGCGGCTTGCAGTTTGCGGAGCTGATCTGCAAAGACGCAGCGCTCACACACAAACTGCTCTGCACGCCCGTTCCGTTCGAAGGGCGGAATCTCTTCTCACACACGGTGGATCACTCTATGGTGATCCACCTCACGGGTACAACGGTGCGGATGACCGATGAAGCCATCCGCACTGAAATCAACAAATCCGCGGAGATATACGCGATGTGGTAAAAGCTTAACGCCTTTACTTATCGAGGCGCATTCAGTGGGCGAGTGGCCGCGCGCGTAGCTCTTCGCGAAAACAAAGAACTTCTTCACAAGCTTGAAGTCAACGACGAGCTCGTCGACCTCTGGTACGTTGGGAAGAAAAAATACTGTGGGCAGTGCAACACATTCGGGCATCTTAAAAAAAGATGTCCGGATGCCACATGCCCACCCTGCGGCGTGAAGGGCCACACTAGTGCTGTGTGCCCGGAGAACGCCGCGACAACGCCTTGAGCCCCTTCGACAAATAAGCGGAAGAAGGCAGAAAACCAAAAAAGACGCGACCAACAGACGACCTCAGAAGAAGTCGTGCACCAGGAGAAGGAGCCTCCAAAGGAGACTTCTGAGCCCACTGCCGAAGAGGAGAACTGGAAAGTCGTTTCAAACAAAAAAGCAAAAGAAACACACAAAAAAAAACAAAAACTCCTACAAAAAATAACAAAAATCAGAACACAAGCGTTCCGAAAAAACCCGCGGTCGGCAAGCCAAAAATTTCGCCGCGCGAGTCCATAAAGGAATCCCGTGTTACAATCCAGAGCGTTCCGTCGATCGAGCGTCGATCGGCGAACGCGACTCCCGCAACCGTCGCGAACGCCGCGGAACCGCCGCAGGAATCCTGCTACAAACACGCGAGCAGCAGCGACGAGAAAAACTTCGCGAAGGCGGCGATGCCACCCGGATACGCCGGGACGTTTATTAAAAACATTTCAACGGTCAATACAGAACGTGGTACAAGGCCCCACTGACGGCCACGGAATGCCGGAACTGCCGGGACACCGGGACGCAGCCCGGTATGGCTCTCCACGGCAGTAAAGGGGGATGAAGGAAAAAACAAAAATAAAATAAAATAGAAAAACAAACCACAAAAATAGTTTGGAGGACCGGGAAGGGATCACAGAAAACTGCTGGGAGCGCCCATCCTTTGCAGGATGCCTTCTAGTTCCATTTTCAGCTTTCCTAGATGGGGCCATCGGATAGCTCTCTGCAGAAAGCGCGAAGCATACTCGATGACGTCCCTCACGATGCAGTCTTCATCTTCGGCATCACTCCAGGCCGCCACGATACCACGAATGCAGCAAAGGGCTGCCAGGGCTGCGGCTGGACTGAGAGCGTCCCACACGAAGACAAGACTGACGATACATTCAACATTGCCACCATCCGGTATCCGGAGGGCCGTTTTCAGACGATCCCAAAGAATCCGGACGGCAGGGCATTCAACTAAGAGGTGGGAAAGCGACTCCCGCTCCCCACACTTGGCACACGCAGGATTTACTCTTCCCCGCGTCCAGTGGAAGCGGCGCGCGTTGCAGGGTAGACCCCAATGCAGCCACAGAAGCGCCGATTCTTGCCACTTCAAGGGGAGAATCCTGGATCCAAGTAGAACCCGGGGCCACTTCAGGTCATCCAATCGAATGCCGAGCAGTTCGCTCCATCTTTTTAATCCACGCGGCTGGAGACTAGGGGTCGTTGCATCTGTCAACTCTCCCATGGTCCAGCCGCTCATCATCTTCTCTCTGCCTGCGATACGGCAGCAGACTTGCCACCTTGGCTTCCGGCTTCCGTGAAGCGCCCTTTGGAGGAAGGGCAACGCCGTAACAAGGAATGTGCCTTCCGCCCACGTGCAACTCGGTGGAAATTCAAGAATTTCACGGAGTGCGGCGGGCGTATAAGCCGACTCGCAGGCAGTTCATCCGGTCTTCGCACCTTTGGTTCTGCTTATCCCAGGTGCCAGCAGTCTCTTCCAGCCAAGCGGAGAAGTTGGCAGGGCCACAAACCATCCAGTCGTTCTCCTTTGCCAGGGTTGCCATGCGGTCGAGCATTAGACCGCATCTTCGAATCTTCCGGCCAGGGCACAGAAGAAACGATGCGAGTCCTTCGCAGCGGGACACACGCCTGGCTAGGAGGCGGGCCGGAATGCACCAAGCGGTGCTCCACATCTTCGCTGCGATGGCGAGGGTCCGCCATCGCAGCTGGATTTCCACGTGAAGGCGGCGGAGGAACTCGCGGCCAGCTTAATGCAGCCGCCTAAGGCTGCAAAGAAGGCCGTCAGACGTCCGACGGAAGTTAAGGGCCCGGAAACTTCCGGGTCCGAGGCCGAAGCCGGAAACCCTCCCACCGTCGCCCTTCCGAAGAGGAAGGCGGGCCGGACGTCGCGCAACCCTATGCGCGTAGCTCCCCTTCAGGCTGAGGAGAAGGAGATGCGCTCGGATAGCGAAGAGGCGATGTCCGCCAGGTCGCGGGATGCCTCCATCGACAGCATCCGGTCGGTCCTTCCTATCGACCTCAGTCCGGCTGCAGACGTTCCGGTCGTTGCCGAAACGCCACCACCGCAGATGGACAACGACCAGCCGCCTCCCGAACAGGAGGCGGCAATACACACGCCACCACCATCACTAGTATGATGCCTGGAATCGCCTCTTGCCGGCAGCTCCGTATAGCCTGTTGGAATGTCAACGGGCTGCGTAGCGGAAGCAAGAGGCGTAACGTGGCCGACACCCTGCGAACTTTCGATCTGGCACTTCTTCAAGAGGTGCATGCCCTGAGAGCAGAAGACGTTCAGGAAATCGAGACGCTCACAGGGGGGAGGCTACTTTGGCGTGGTGGAGGAGACCACTCCCGCGGAGTGGCCTTCCTGCTGAAGCCAGCGGTCGCCAATGCGGTGCGCAGTGCACAGTTCGACGAGGAAGGTCGAGTCGGACAACTTGTCCTTAAGTGGTCCGAATCGATCGACCTCGTAGTCACGAGCCTGTATGCGCCCTGCACCAGCCACAGGCGCGCAGAACGCACTGCGTCCCTCGAAGCCCTGCGGCGAGAATGGCTGGCCGAAGCAGGCGTGCGGCGGGCGCATCTGATAGCGGGAGCCTTCAACGTCCGCCTGCTGTCGGAAGCGCCCGACATACGAGCACAATTGTTCAACGAGTTGTGTGCGGCTATGCACACACGCAACTTGTTGGCCGATGAAGCCGGAGCGAGAAGCAGAATCCACCACGTGTTCCTTGATAACCACTTGTGTACGCGGGTGAGGATTCGAGGAGCAATTGCGTCGGAGCTGTCCGATCACCCTCGGCTAGTGATCAACATTCATCCGCGCGACAGAGTTCCACCCTCCGAAGCGTGGCACCTGCCGGGGGACTAGTTGCGACTCGCAGGAGCGCGAGAACATCTGCGCGCATTCCTGCGTAGTTGCGAACTGCAGACTCTCGCTGACTGGGACAAAATTAAACGCTCAGTCGGAGAGTTCTGTGACCAGTGTCCACTCCATCAACTTCCTCCAGGTTTCGGCGATGCCACCCGGATACGCCGGGACGTTTATTAAAAACATTTTAACGGTCAATACAGAACGTGGTACAAGGCCCCACTGACGGCCAGGGAATGCCGGAACTGCCGGGACACCGGGACGCAGCCCGGTGTGGCTCTCCTCGGCAGTGCAGGGGGATGGGGGAAAAAACAAAAATAAAATAAAATAGAAAAACAAACCACAAAAAAAAAAAGTTTGGAGGGCCGGGAAGGGATCACAGAAAACTGCTGGGAGCGCCCATCCTATGCAGGATGCCTTCTAGTTCCATTTTCAGTTTTCCTAGGTTGGGCCATCGGGTAGCTCTCCGCAGGAAGCGAGAAGCATACTCGATGACGTCCCTCACGATGCAGTCTTCATCTTCGGCATCACTCCAGGCCGCCACGATACCACGAATGCAGCAAAGTGCCCCTCCGCCCGGGGGGGATGCAATGGTGGAGGAACCAGTGGATGGCAGCGTGGGAGCCCAAGTCGGGCATCACTCACGTGCGGAAGCCGACGAGGAGGCGACTCCAATGGAGGAGGGTAACCAGGGGTCAGCAATGCCCTCTGAAACCGCCAAACCTGAACCACCCGCATTGAAGGATGTGGGCCAACAGGTACGAACAACACCCCCTTCGCACGAGCATCCGGAGACGTCGGCACGAAAGAAGGAGGAGGAGTTGGTGGGCAAGACGCCAACCGCGTCCAGCGACATGCGCCAAAAGTTGGCGGAAGCACCACCGCCAGGTTCCCAGGTATAACACCTGGACTCGCCTGTCGTCGTCGGATCCGCGCGGCCAGTTGGAATGTTAACAGGCTGCGCGTCGACATAAACAGACGAGATACAGACGCCACCTTTCGAGATTTCGACCTGGTGCTTTTGCAGGAGATCCACGTTATCACCGCAAAAGACGCACAGGAGATCAAAACGATCGCGGGAGGGTGGTTGTACTGGCGATGCGGCGCCCGCAACACTTGTGGGGTCGCGTTCTTCCTAAAGCCAGCCATTAACGCGGCCGTGAAGGGCGTGCGCTTTGGGGACGACGGACGGATCGGCCAACTGATTATCAGATGGTCCGATTCGATCGACCTCATCGTCACCAATGTGTACGCGCTTAGCGGTAAACAGGGATACCAGCAGCGCAATGTTTTACTGGGAACCTTGAAGCGCGAATAGCTGGTGGACGCGGACGTGCGAAAGGCGCATCTGATAGCAGGGGATTTCAACGTCCGTCTGCTCTCAGATCAGCACGGAGCACAGGGTGACGCGTTCAGCGAGTTGTGCGCCGCCATGCGCGCGCGCAACTTGTTGACAGAAATAAGCGGGATGGTCAGCAGCGTGGACCACGTCTTCCTCGACGAAGACCTGTGCACACGGGTTCGAAAACGAGGGACACTTGGATCGACGCTCTCGGACCATTCCCGGATATTATTTGAGATGCGCCCTCGAGACAAGGGACCGCCATCCAGGGATTGGCGTATGCCAGGGGACTGGACGCCCCTGTCAGGAGCGAAAGAACATCTTCGCGAATTCCTGCGAGGCGTCAGCCTCCAGAGTCTCGCGGATTGGGACCTATTTAAGGACTCGGTCCGGGAGTTCTGCGAACAGTTCCCTGTACAACGTCTGCTCCAGGGATTCGGCGTTATCATTCGGGTACCCCCGGGGCGTATATTAAAAAACTTCACATGCGTGGTCCAAGGCCCCACCACTGCCGTAAACACAGGACCTGTCGGGACACCGGGACGCAGCCCGGCGTGGCACTCCCCGACAGCGAAATCGGATAAGGGGAAAAACAAAAAGAAAAATAAAGACATAAAAAAACAAAAAGGGTTTGGAGGGTAGGGTAGGGATCACTGGTCGCTGTGAGGAGAACCCATCCTTCGAAGAAAGCCCTCGAGTTCTTTCCGCATATCTCCCAGTTGGGGCCATCCGGCAGCACTTCGCAAGAAGCGTTGGGCATACGGGATGACATCCCTCGCCTATGGACCCACTCCTTCGTTATTGGCGTCGCTCCATGCCGACACGATGCCACGGACGCAGCACATGGCTACGATGCCTGCGGCTGGCTGCAGTGCGTCCTTCACGAAGAGGGGCCGAAGAACGTCTCTGGAAGTGCTGCCCGTAGGGAGCCCGAGGGTCGTCCCGAACCGTTCCCAAAAAGGACGGAGGGCACCACAATTTACAATAAGGTGGGAAAGCGAGTCCTGCTCCCCGCACCTGGCACACGCAGGATCCACAGCTCCCCTTGTCCAGTGGAAGCGGCGCGCGTTGCAGGGTAGACCCCAGTGCAACAGGAGCAACGCCGACTCTTGCTACTTGAGGGGCAGAATCCTGGATTCCTTTATCACCGGGAGCCTCTTCAGCTCATCCCTGGGGATGGCGAGCAGCTTGCTTTATCTTAATAACCCTCGCGGCTGGACGGTCTCGGTCGTGGCGTCGGCCAGATCTCCTGTTGTCCAGCCGCTAATCAACTTCTCGCGTCCCTCGATGCAGCAGGAGACTTGCAACCTCGGCGTCCGTCTGCTGTGAAGTGCCCACCTCATGAAGGGCAGCGCCGTAGCTAAGCAGGTCGTCTCTGCCCACGTGCATCTTGCTGGACTCTTTAGGAGATTCCGCAGCGTGCAGCGGGCGTAGCGGCTGCATCGAAGACGATTCCACGTCTCGCGGATGCTCTGGTTGACCACTGACCACGTTTCAATATTCTCCTCCAGCCAGGCGGGGGAGTTGGCGGGGCGGCAAACCATCCAGCTTTTCTCCTTGGCCAATGTTGCTATGCGCGCGAGCGGTAGGCCGCATCTTCGCATCTTCCGGACACGGCTCAGAAGAAAAGACGCGGATCCATCGCACCGAGACACACGGCAGGCCAGGAGGCGGGCCGGAACGCACCAAGGGGTGCTCCACATCTTCGCTGCGATGGCAAGGGTTCGTCACCGCAGCTGCTTCTCCACGCGCTTTAGCGTCAGGAGGCCAAGACCAACGTCCCGACGCGGAGCGCACAAGTCTCTCAGTGGTACTTGGGGCTTCACCTTACCCCAAAGGGCGACACGGAGGAGATCCTTCGTCCTCTTCTTGGATTCCACGGTATAAGGGCAAACAAAAAGCAAGGGACGGAGGATAAGGCCCGCGAATTGGTTTCAAACCGCGGCCCGTTCCGGCAAGTGAAACTTGCCTTCCAGGAACGGGCCGATCGCCGTCTCGACTTTTTGGAGGCAGCTGGACCACGCTTTCGCAGGGGTGAATTCCCCCAACAGCACACCGAGGTACTTGATGCAACTCACCGTGAAGATCCCCAGACGGAACCAGTCCTGCTGCCCTGCCCACGCCGCACCTATTGGCACAACCGACGATTTCGCCCTGTTAACCTGCAGTCCGGTATCGCGGCTGAGCAGATCGAAGAAGTCTCCGACCGCCTTTGCCGGGGTGGACCCTGGCAACAAGAGCAGAAGATCGTCGACGTACGCTGCAACGGCGGGCGTGCCGGGTCACGAGCTCGGCAATGGAGCCAGAGTCACCCTGTACGTTCTCAGCACCAACTCTAAGTAGGTGCTGAAGTGCAGGAAGCTTAGACTATCTCCCAGCCTTATGCCCCGATGCTCCGGCACGCCATGCACCTTGTGACCGCTGAAAGAGACGGTAATCATTGCATTCCGCCAGCAAGATAGCAGGTAGGAAATCAGGGAGGGTGAAACGCCCATGCAACCCAAAAGCTGCAAGAGAGGTTCCTGGTCTACACAGTCGAACGCCTTGTGGAGATCGACTGCGAGCGCTAGGGCCCCCTTCCCTGCCCGGGTATCCCTTCCCAGCCCGGCTGGCGGCCCCAATGCGGGGTTGCCGACTTTCCCTATCCCTTTCTTTTCTCTTCTCTGCAGGTGCACCCATGTGCTTGCGAAGAAGAGGTTGGCATCCATACTTCGCCCGGGAACAGCATAAGTCTGCTCCGGGCTAATTACGGATTCTGCCACCTGCCCCAGACGCGAAGCCCATAGCCCTGCTATCAACTTGGCGTCCGTATTCACGATTGTGATCGGACGCCAGTTCTTTAAATTCCTGAGGTCTCCCCCTTTCGGTAGGAGCCTCACTCTGGCTGACCGAAACGAGGCGGGAACATCGCCTTCGTCTCGGATCAGCCTGACCAACTTAAGCAGCAGGGGTGCCAGCTCTTCCGCGAAGCTCAGAAAGAATTCCGCAGGCAAGCCGTCTTCCCCTGGAGCTTTACGCCTCTTGAGCCTTTTGATACTGGCGAGAATTTCGCCGGTGGTAAAAGGCTCGTCGACGCTTTCCATCTCCTACTCCCCTGTTGCCGGGGCGCCATCCGGAAGCAAGCGCCAAGAGGCGTTCCTATCCGGAAGCTCCCTGGCGTAAAGGGAGGAATAAAAACATCACACGAGATGCCGCACCGACGCCGCTGACAAACATTCCCGGCCCTGGTCTTCCAGCTAGCTGGCCGAACCGGATTGCCAGGCTAGGCGTTCGGCCCCGGCGCGGTAATCAGCCAGGCGACGGACATTAAGGGTTCTCTCGTACCTACGAGCCTGCAAATAGGCCCTATGGTTGCAAGCACCCTTGCCGAATCCGGAGGGCAGGCGATCCATGGGGAACTGCTCACAGAACTCGCGGACCGATTTCTTAAAAAGGTCCCAGTCGTTGAGATTCCGGAGCGTCGAGCGGACGTGTCTTTTCGTTGCTATTGAGTTCCATTTCCGTTGGTGGTTGTGCGTGGTGTGGGTGGAGGATTAGGCAGAAATGCCTGATACCACCACCGGTGAGAATCCGTGGGCGATGACCTCATTGCCCCCGGAGCAGATGGAGGTTGGAGCTCCCGCATCAGTGGAGGCTCCCGCCAGCACGGATGCGCCCCCGGCTCTACCCAGGGCTTGGAACGCCGTGGCTGCGGCACCTACGCCAGCGGCTATGGCGGAAATGCGCGCTTACCTGGAGGAGGGGTATAACCAACCCCTTCTATATAAGGTAGGCGGTCTATATTCTCCCGAGAACGCGCGCGCCTTCTCACAGGCGATGCGCGTTCTCGGCGTACAGAAAGAGGAGCTTCTGGCTATGTCCGTCAGAAGCGGCAGTCAATTTGTGGAAGTTATCTGCAAAGAAGCAACTCTTGCGCAGAGACTTCTGCGAACCCCCGTAAGTATGGGCAGCCGGAGGCTTCTCCCAATAACTGAAGACCGGTCGGTGATCATTCACCTGACCGGTATCACGTTCCGGATGACGAAGGAGGCCGTCCGGAACGAATTGGAAAAATTCTTAACTGTCCACGCGCTGTGGGGAAAGCCTACTCCTTTTGTCGATTACGACGGGTTGCCTGGCGGCCTGGGTGCAGCGCGAGTGACGGTTCGCGAGGGATGTGAGATTCCCCACAAACTCACCGTCAACGGTGAATCCGTTGACGTGTGGTACGTAAGGAAACCCAAGTTTTGCGGCTGCTGCAGCAGCTTTGGTCACCTTAAAATGAGGTGTCCGAGAGTGCAGTGCCAGCAATGCAAACAAGCGGGGCACACCCGTCTGTTGTGCCCCTAAAACACAGTCCGCGTCGTGTCCGCGAAAAACGCGAGAAAGCGCGCGGCAAAAAAAAGAAATAAGCTGGCAGTTCGTGCTGCTGCTTAGGAGGTCACCTCCGCCACCAAGTCGAAGGCCAGCCCCGAGACTTCGGCGAAAAACGCCGAAAAGGTCGAGGGCGAGGGTCAAGAGCCAGGGTGGCAAAAGGTCGACCCCAAGAAAAACTCCCATAAGAAGGGAAAGAACGTGGCGAATCGGAGTGAAACCGCTCTGCGCCGCGATAAAATTAAAAGCTGCTGCGTCGTTGTAGAGCGGATTCCCGCCATCGACGAATGCGGCGCTAAAGAACTCGCTGCTGCCGCTGCTCAACCCTCCGTTGACAAAGTCAACAAGGAGGGGAGCGAGGCGGCGGCGTCCGTCATCGAGCCCACGCTCGATGACGTCGCCTTCGAGCACGCCGCGGAGGAGCTGGCTGCCTCGTTGCAGCCGGTTGCCCCCAAGGCTGGCAAGAAGGCCGTCAGGCGTCCGGCTTCCCCTCAGGATTCGGCCACTTCCGACCCCGAGGTGAAGGCCGGAAACGCAGCATCCATCTCCGCGGCACCCCGCAAAAAGGCAGGACGAAAGTCCACAATGCCCCGGAAGATCGTCTCCCCCGACGAAGGGGAAGAGATGGCTTCCGGTAGCGAGGGTGTCATGAGCGTGGGAAACTCCCGGGACCCGTCGCCCGAGAGAATTCCACGCTCGGACACGCAGGGGATGGTGAGGATGGAGGCCGAACAGGTACCCCAGGCGCCTAAAGAGGCCTCCGTCCTCGTTCCGATGGTCCTCGTACCGATGGACCTTTCGTACACCTGCCCCGCGGCAGGTGCCGCGACGGCACTTTCCCAGCCATAATGCCGGGAATCGCCTCTCGCCGTCGTCTTCTGATCGCCTGTTGGAACGTGAACGGGCTAAGCGACGACGGCAAGAGGCGTGACGTGGCCGCCACCCTGGCATCCTTCGACCTGGTGCTGCTGCAGGAGATCCACGTGATCTCCGCAGATCAAGCCTGGGAGATTTCTCACCCGGTCACGCCGGGGCGTTTATTCCATATAACATAACCAAAAAAAAAGCAATTATACAAAATAAACCAGTTGGGAACCAAACTCCCAACCGACGACTGAACAAGAATGAAGAGAATATTGCTGGCACGCAGACCAGAGTAACAGTTTTGTGAACGGTGTGGGGGGGCGGGAAACACAAAGAAACCAAAATAAAATAAAAACAATGAATAAGGAGGACGGGATAAGGGTCTTTGGGATCGCTCTGGAAGACACGGGGATAAAAGCATGGGCACCGGAAATTTTACCGAGCGAACGGGGACGGGGTATGGGTGGGCGAGAGGTCGCAGGGGTCACCGGAATACGCCGTTCTCAAAGGTGTGTAAACCGGCGATGTATGCCGGTGATGTCCTCATTCACCTTGTCACGAAGATGAGACCACCTTGAAGCCTTCTCCATGAATTGAGCTGCAAGCAGGTGAGCCTCCCTTCGCTGCGATGACAACTCCAGGGCGTAGCGGGCCTTCACGATGGCGCGAACGCAACACATGGTTGCGACAATCGCGCCAACCGAAAGTCCATTTCTGCTGAAGAAGCGCCGCAGCACATCAATGGCAGTGCCTCCTTGTGGCATGATGGCCAAAGTGAGCCTTCTCCATAGTTCCCGGAGGTCACCGCAGTCCAGCAAAAGGTGCGGAAAAGACTTGATCTCTCCGCACCTTTAACAGTTTGGCAAAGCAGCTCCCCCGGAAACGATGCTTCGCTGCCTATTACAGTGAAATGCACAATGTAAAAAGAGCAGCACATCTTGTTTCCACTTTAGGGGGAACACGAAGCTGTCCAAACAAACGGGGGGAACCACTATCTCTCCGGGGAGCACACTTAAATGTTCGCTGCACCGAAGCAGGCCCTTCGCTTGATTCCGAGGATTGGCGGCTTGCACCAACTCCTTTGTCGTCCAGCTGCCGAGCAGCTTACTGACTCCCGCTATTTTGCAGGAGAACTCCCTTTCCGCCGGTAGGCAACCGTCGTTGCTTTCCCTGAGGGCAGACAGAGCTGCGGCGAGTGGTGTGGCGGCCAGACGATCCGACATCTTCTTGTCCTGCATGATTTCGTCCATTTGATGACTGAGGAGAAGTCGCAGGCGCCGAAGATCTTCCGGGCTCGTTCTTTCGGAAGCTGCAACGATGAAAAAGATTCCTGCCGCCATGCATTAATGTTAATGAGGGGGCAGAATTTGCAGCTTTGGGCTTCCAGCAATCAGGACAGCTGCCTTAGCGGAAAGCCAAACCCAATTCTGGTGTGCCGAAATCAGTCCCTGGCTTCACGAGCAGCGCCTCAGTATAAGGCGTGCGGGTGAGCACCACGGCGTACACCACAGCCTTCGCACACAGCAACAGCATGCGGAACTGCACCTGCAGTTCGATGCTGTTTAAGTCGAGGATGCCCAAGCCTGCATCCTGACGCGGCGCCACCAAGTCTTTAAGTCTAAAACGGAATCTAGCAGCGGCCCACAACGCTTTGCGTAGAAGTCGCTGCTCCCAGACTTTGACTTCCTGGGGGGGTGGACAAACAAAAAACAGGGGGCGGAGGAGGGGGGCAACGAAGGTGTTCCAGATGCAGGCCCGTTCCGGCAAGACGAACTCGCCTCCTGAAAACGGGCTAAGTGCACGCTCTGCCTTCCGAAGGCAGTCCGACCACGCTTCTGAGACGCAGAAGTCGCCCAACGGCACGCCAAGGTACCTGAGGTACCTGCCCGTGGGGATCCCCAGGTCGATCCAGTCGGACTGCCCCTCCCACGTCGCACCAACCGGAACAACCATACACTTACTCCTGTTAACGCTCACGCCCGCACCCCGACGGATCAACTCAAAGAAATCTTCAAGCGACGCTGTCGGGGTGGACATGGGCAACAGGAGAAGCAGGTCGTCGGCATAGGCTGCCACGGCGGGCGTACCTCGACAGGAGCTCGGCAGGTTGGCTAGCGTCAGCCTGTAAGCCTCCAGCACCAATTCAAAATAGATGCTGAAGAGCAGCGGGCTTAAGCTGTCACCCTGCCTAATTCCTCGTCGTACCGGCACGCCATACACGCGACAGCCACTGAAAACAATGGATGTAATCGCGTGGCGCCAGCAGGAGCGCAAGTACGCCAACAGGGATGCCGGAAGACCCAGACGTTCCAAAAGCTCAAGAAGAAGCTTTTGGTTCACGCAATCGAAAGCTTTGTGCAGATCGACTGCAACCGCCAAGGCTCCCGGTGTCTCCCTTTGCGTCCGGCGCCTCCGTCGGTGAGAGATCGAAGGCGTCGCTTCCGCACGACGATCCACCGCCACACGATGCTGCAATTGCAGCCATGTGCGGATGAACAAGAGATTCGCGTCCATGGACCGCCCAGGAACAGCGTACGTCTGCTCCGGACTTACCAAGGATTGCGCGATCCTACCCATTTGCGCCACCCAAAGTTTCGAGAACAACTTGACGTCCGAATTCACTAATGTGATCGGACGCCAGTTGTTCAGTTGGCGCAAATCTCCGCCTTTCGGCAGTAGACGCACCTTCGCTGAGCGAAACGAGGCGGGGACATCGCGCTTGTCTCGCATCAGCGACGAGAGCTGGAGCACCAGAGGGATGAGCTCCGCCGCAAAACACTGAAAGAATTCCGCGGGGAGCCCATCTTCGCCTGGCGCTTTTCGTCTCTTGAGCCCCGAGATGGCCGAGGAAATTTCCTCTGCCGTGAAGGGCTCATCAAGACGCGCGCGTTCCTCCTCGTCTACAACAGGTGCATCAATCGGCAGAAGCAGCCGGGAGAGGCTGCGTTCCGTCGGTGCCTCTGCATACAGAGAAGAGTAATAGCGCCTGACTATCCGTCGCACGTCGGCTGGAGCCGAGCATTCCCGGTCCTGGTCGTCGAGCAGAACTGTCGCCCCTGACTGCCAGACCTGGCGCTCGGCCTTGGCCTTGTACTCGGATAATCGACCAACGTCCGCGCACCTGGAAAAGGAGCGGGCCTGCAGAAAATCTCTGCTGTTGGCTACGCCCTCTCCGAAGCCGCGCGGAAGCTGGTGCAAGGGAAACCGGCAGCAGAACTCGCGGACCGATCTTTTCAGATCGTCCAAGTCCTCGAGCTCACTTATGGCAAAGCCGAGGAGGTACTGGCGAAGATGCTCAGCCGCCTCCGGGTGGCTTAGCCAGTCTGCCGGCATCCTCCAAAAACAGTTTGGAGGCCCCTTGCCTGGCGGGAGCAACTCGAACTCGAGCCTGTTGTGGTCTGAAAGCACGGACGGCACGGGACCTCTCCGACCCACTCGACAGAGCAAGTGTTCATCAAGGTATACGTGGTCCGGCGTTGCTGCCATAACAGGGTCGCTAGCGAACAAGTTGCACGCGTGCACGGACGCGCACATCTCTTCCGGTAGCAACTTTTCCCTTTTGTGGGATCTATTCTCGGAAAGCAGGTGGACGTTAAAGTCCCCCGCAATGAGATGGGCCACAGTAGGGTGAGATCGAGTGAGCCACTGGCCTTGAAGGGTACCGAAGAACTCAATCCTTTCGGCCCATCGTCCAGCACAGCTCGGCGCGTACACGTTGGTTACGACAAGGTCGATCGAGTCGGACCACTTGAGTACAAGCTGTCCCACTCGGCCTTCCGTGTCGAAACGAACGCTGCGCACCGCTCCCGCCAAAGTTCCTCTCACGAGGAAAGCGACGCCGCACGTACGTGCAACGCCGCACCTATAAAGTAGCGTTCCGCCCGCGCGCCGTTCGATTTCGGCAGCCTGCTCTTCGGAGATGCTGTGAATCTCCTGCAGGAGCGTCAAGTCGAAGGCGCGCAGAGCGTCAGCCACTAGTCGCCTCTTCTCCTCGTGTTGGAGCCCGTTGACGTTCCAAGACGTTACGGCAACACGACGAGAAGACGCGATTGCCCTCATCACGGCTGGGAAAGCGAGGCCGTGGTGCTCGCCTCACCCGGCGAGCGGGCAGTAAGCAGCACGACGGGCTGGAGGGCGCGGTCGCCACCGGCCTCAACTGTGCTGCACGTAATCGGGTGCTCCTCCCCGGGTGCCGAACCTGTGGGTTCCGGGGTGAGCACTCGCCGTTCCGCGGCGAGTGTGTCACGCCTCAGGGCTTCAGCCCTGCGGGCGCTCGCTCCCGCGCGAGTTACGCGTCGTTCAGCGGCGTTATCGGACTCCTTTGCGAAGTCTGATGCTCGCACGATCGACGTGCGCTTGCATCCGTCCGATTGCACCGGAATGGTCTTCTCGGCGGTCACAGAAGCGGACTTGCACGCGTTGAAGGCGTTGGCTTTTTCCTGGGAAGAGTCACAAGCCGCGCGTGTTTTCGTATTCGCGCGACTGCTTTTTCCTTTGGAAGAGCTCAGGGATGGAGGTTGCGGAGCTTTCTTTGGAGATTTTTCTTTCCTCCTCTCCACAACCTTCCATTCGCCTTCGCGATTTTCTGAAGCTTCCGCGACAGTAGTTGCGGAAACCTCCGGGATTTTCGCTGCGTTCTCTGGGGGCGTTGCTTTCGCTACGCCTTTAAAAGGCGGCAACGGAGTCACCTTCTTGACAGTCGGGAGATTGCTCCTCTCCTGCCGAGTCGGCGATGGGGCGACTGCATGCAGCGTGCTTTTGCTCGTTGCGACGCTGCTTTTTACGGCTTTCGTAGCCTTTGCAGTGGGGCCTGCGCTGCAGTGGGGCTGTCCGGAACTCGGAAGGGACAACGGAACGGGGCAAGAAGTCTTCGCACTGTTGCGATCTTCCTGTTTTCCTACCTTTCCCTCCAGGGTGTTACAGAGATTTCCTGGTTCCAGGTTCGGAAAGGTGCCTGCGAGTTCGGCAGAGAGGGAAGGCACGGCACGTGTCAAACCCTCGCGCCCCTTTTTAATTGGCTTCCCCGCCGTGACTTTCCCCTTTCGGGGCGTTGCGGGCGGGGATGCTTTCTTTTTATCCGCGGATCGCTCGTGGTTTTTTTCGAGTTTTTGCGGACGACGTTTTTTATTTGCCGCTGCGGCTTTTCGTGCAGTGGTCTCTTGAACCCGACGAATTTCCGCTGCGGCTCTTTTTCTTGCAAGTACCGGGCACTTTTTAATTTCGTGCCCGGAATCTTCGCAATAGCGGCATCTTGGAGAGGGCACTCTTGAATTCGGTGCCCCTCCTTGCCTCACTGCTCGCACGCGCAAGTCTGGCCTATGAACCACAGGTGAACGACCGTGCCGTTCACCTGCAGCTGCTCAGGCACAATACGCCTGTTCGCGACGGTGATCCGCGCGGAGGCTTGTCCAATGTGGACAGAGGGGAAATCCTTAAGAGGATTTGGCCTCCTCCACAGAGCGTGCACGGTGGCGAACTTCGCCAGCACACTTACGACATCGCGGTCGGAGATTTCCGGTTCGATGTCGCACAATTGAACGACAAAAGAGTCGTCCATCGCGGTAGGTAGGACTTCCTTGCCATTGATGGTCAACGGCGTACGGAGAAGGCGCTGCACAAGTGCTGCGTTCTTTGCACCGAATCTTCGTATATTCCATCCTGCCAGCAGGCATTATGGCAAGGAGTTCCTCCTCGCGAACGCCTATCCGGACGAGCTCATCATTGAGCTCACGACCGATTCTCCCGTTAAGTGGCCCACTGACCTTATAACGGAGTACAGGCATGTATCCTGATGACACATATGCCTGGAACTCCGCATCGCAGGGTCCTGGTCTTTGGGAGGTAACGACGGCGTAACTCCTCACCGGGGGCGAGGAAACCATTATGGAGGATGCGGCCACTTCAAGTGCAGCTGAAGTGCATCCAGTGGCTTGCTCCTCCACACTATCCTGTGTACTGGCCATGTTGCACTATGCTACTTGGCAGATTGCACAGGAACACACAAGTGCGAGCAAAAACGCAGGCACAAAGTTGCCCGATCGTTGGCGCGGAAAGACGCGGAAACACGTCTGCACTGTACGAGCGCAGGAGATCGAACGGATCTCGGGTGGGCGGCTGTTGTGGCGTTGCGGCACCGCGAAATCAAGCGGTGTCGCCTTCCTGCTTCGGCCAGCCATCGACACCGCAATAAAGGACGTTCGGTTCGATGACGCAGGTCGCGTCGGTCAGCTGACTCTCAGCTGGTCCGACTCTATCGACCTGGTCGTCACCAACCTATACGCTCCTAGCGGAAATAACGCGTTGAAGGCGAAGGCAAGAAGGGAATTCTACCTTGCCCTGAGACGCGATTGGCTGACCGATGCAGGAGTTCGCAAAGCGCACCTGATCGCAAGTGATTTCAACCTGCGCCTGCTTTCAGGTGCGCCGGATACACTGAACGACCGCGTCAACGAGTTGTGCGCAGAAATGAACACGCGCAACTTGTTGGCCGGGGACCCGGCCATGGAAAGCAGCATTGATCACGTGTACTTTGATCAGCACCTATGCTCTCGGGTGGGCAGGCGCGGCAAGGTACCATCCGAGCTGTCGGACCATGGTCGGATCATGTTCGAAGTGCGTCCGCGCGACCAGGGCCCCCCCTCGTCAGCGTGGCGTCTGCCAGGGGACTGGCTGAAGTTTCCCGACGCGTCGGAGCACCTCCGCGCTTTTATTCGGAGCTTCAGGCTGCACACACTTCAGGACTGGGACCGCTTCAAGCGGTCGGTCCAGGAGTTCTGCGATCAGTTCCCCCTGCATCGCCTTCCTGCGGGGTTTGGGGAGGGCCCGCGTAACGAAAGGTGCTATCTTCAGGCCAGACGTTACGCGAGAACCCCCGACATGCGCAGGTTAGCAGAGTACCGAGCGGGAGCCGAGAGGCAAGCCTGGCAATCCGGATCGGCCAGCTTGCTGGACGACCAGGGCCGGGAGCACTCGGTTCCCGCTCAGAAACGCGGGATAGTAAGGAAATTCTACTCCTCCCTGTACGCCAGGGCGCCTCCGGAGCGAGACGTCTCAAGACTTCTGCTTCCGGAAGGTGCTCCAGCGATCGGGGAGGAGGAGAAAAGAAGTCTCGACGAGCCTTTCACGATGGACGAGATCCTGTCGGCCATCGGAAAGCTCAAGAGGCGGAAGGCTCCAGAGGAGGACGGCCTGCCCGCGGAGTTTTACCAAACTTTCGCGGCTGAGCTTACTCCCCTGGTACATCAGCTCACCTTGCTGATCCGTGAAACAGGTGACGTTCTTACCTCGTTTCGTTCAGCAAAGGTGCGGCTCCTCCCGAAGGGAGGAGACCTAAGGAGCATGAACAACTGGCGTCCCATCACAATAGTGAATGCGGACGCCAAGTTGATAGCCAAGATGTGGGCAGAGCGTCTGGGACGGGTTGCCAACATCTTCATCAGCCCAGAACAGACTTATGCTGTTCCCGGGCGGAGCATGGAGGCGAACCTGTTCCACGCTTCCACATGGTTAGAGCTCCAACAAGGAAGGGGCTTATTAAGCAGCCGGAATTCCGGTGCGTCCGTTGGCGGGAGACGGAACGGATGGGTGGGGAAGGAAGCCCTTGCGGTCGCTGTCGACTTGCGTAAAGCATTCGACAGCGTCGACCAGAATCACCTGCTGGAGCTTCAGGAACGCTTAAGCTTCCCGGCCTCTTTGTTGGCCTACCTGCGCTCCAGCTGGCGCGACGCGCTCATTAATGTTCTTTTCAGCGGGCAAACCGTGCACGGAGTACCGGTGCGACGCGGCATACGGCAGGGAGACAGCCTGAGCCCCCTGCTCTTTAGCGCCTTTTTCGAATTGGTGCTGAGAGCGTACAGGGAGACTCTTGCGCACCTGCCGTGCGATTGCCCCGGTACGGATGCGGTTTCGGCGTACGCGGACGACCTTCTGCTGCTGCTGCCTATGTCCACCCCGGCCTCCGCGGTCGAGGACTTCTTCGACCTGCTGAGTCGTGGAACAGGACTGACGGTGAACAGGGCGAAGTCGTCCGTAATGCCAGTCGGAGCGGCGTGGGCAGGGCAGCAGGACTGGGTCCGTTTGGGGATCCCCACGGTGAGGTACTTCAAGTACCTTGGTTTGCCGTTGGGGGATTACTACCCTGCGGAAGCGTGGTCCGGCTACCTTTAGAAGGCTCAGGCGGCGATCGGCCCGTTCCAGGACGGCAGGTTCTACCTGCAGGAACGGGCCGCGGCGTGGAACGCGTTTGCGGCCCCCCTCCTTCGCCCCTTGCTTTTTGTTTGATCCCCCTCAGCGGAGTCAAAGAAGAGGACGAAGGACCTCCTGAGGATCGCCCTTTGGGGCAGAGGGAGGCCCCGAGTCCGTCTTTCGGACTTGTGCGCTCCTCGTCGGGATGGTGGTCTGGGCCTCCTGACGTTGGAGCGGCTGGATCTACAGCTCCAGTTCCGAGTTGTTGCCTTTATGGCAGGAAATTGGTGCACCCCTTGGTGCCTCCCTGCACGTCTCCTCGTCGAGCGGGCCACCGGCAATGCGGGACTCTCGTCCTAATTTGCACTCCGAAGCCCCATCTGCCACTGCGGACTTCAACTTCGGAGGGCGGCCAAGCTCGTGAAGAACAACTCGGCGCGGATCCTCGTGCGCCCCGCGAACGGTCCTGCCTGGTTGCAGGAAACCGTCCGCATGTGGGCGATGATTCAGGAGCAGAGCCCGCAACACGAGCGAATAGCTCTGTTCGGGCCGCATGCCCGCCGCACGCTCCGAGAAATCATCGAGAATCCCCGAAGGAGAGCGTGGGCACAAAGAACCTCCCTTGCTGCGGTACTGCCTACCCTACGGGAACATCTGGGCAGCGACGTCGCGGCACAATGGGAGGTAACTGTGAAGATCGCCAGCAGGGCAAAGAAGATCGGGGATTGCAGAACGGGTCAGCTCACCAACGCTGCGACCCCGAGGACCACCCCAAATGAACTTTTGCGCTGGGGAGAGCTACTGGATGTTCCAGAGGAACATCTCGAGTGGCCTCCGGTGCTCATGGACTCGCGCACCCTCCCCATGAAGTGGCAACAGTCGGCACTGATGGTGTTGCATTGGGGGCTTCCTTGCAACGCCCGCCGACACCACTGGACGCGGGGGGGTGTCAACCCTAATTGTGTCAGGTGCGGGGAGAGGGAATACCTCCCCCAACTGTTAGTGGATTGTGTTGCCCTCCGTCCCTTGTGGGAACGCTTTGCCGCAGCCCTGGGGATCCCCGGAGGCAACCCCAGAGACGCTTTGCGCCCCCTCTTCGTCCGTGACGCCCTGCCTCCAGCGGCCTCGCTTGCAGCCCTGTGCTGCCTACGCGGGATCGTCGTGGCATGGAGCAAAGCGACGGCAGGATCCAGCGACAGGGATGCCAACGTGTATGCTGCCCGTTTCATCAGGATGGCGACGCGATGGCCCCATCTGGAACCACACAAGCAGAAACAGCTTGCCGGCATCCTCCAGAGGATGACGGACCCTCCCAGCAGACTGTGATCCCTTCGCGCTCCCTTCCTGATTTTTGTTTATTTTTTGTTTTCTTTTTGTTTCGTTCCCCTCCCCGCTGCTGCCGAGGTCGACCGCGCCGGTCTGCGCACCGGTAGCCCGGCAGGCTATATCTTTCCAGGGCGTGGCTGGACTACTGGTCCAGTCACAGATTGTATAAGTTTATTCGTGAGAATAAACGTCCCGGCGCACCCGGGTTTCAATGGAGATTCCGGAGCTCGAGGGCACGTGTCTTTTAGTTGCTCCTGAGTTCCATTTCAGTTGGTGCTTGTGCGTGGTGTGGGTGGAGGATTAGGCAGCAATTCCTGATACCACCACCGGTGAGGTTCCGGGGTCGATGACCTTATTGCCCCCGGAGGAGATGGAAGTGGGGGATCCCGCATCAGTGGAGGCTTACGCCAGCATGGATGCGCCCTCGGCCCTACCCAGGGCTTGGAACGCCTTGCTGCGGCACCTAAGCCAGCGGCTATGACGGAAATGCGCGCTTACCTGGAGGAGGGGTATAACCCACCCCTTCTATATAAGGTAGACAATTTATATTCTCCCGAGAACTCGCGCGCCTTTTCGCAGGCGATGCGCGTTCTCGGTGTACAAACAGAGGAGCTTCTGGCTATGTCCGTCTGAAGCGGGGGTCAATTTGTGGAAGTTTACTGCAAGGAGGCAACTCTTGCGCAGAGACTTCTGCGAACCCCCGTAATTATGGGCAGCCGGAGGCTTCTCCCATTACTGAAGACCGGTCGGTGATCATTCACCTGAACGGTATCACGTTCCGGATGACGAAGGAGACCGTCCGGAACGAATTGGAAAAATTCGCAACTGTCCACGCGCTGTAGGGAAAGCCTACTTCTTTTGTCGATTACGACGGGGTGCTTGGCGGCCTGGGTGCAGCGCGAGTGACGGTTCGCGAGGGATGTGAGTTTCCCCACAAACTCACCGTCAACGGTGAATCCGTTGACGTGTGGTACGTGGGGAAACCCAAGTTTTGCGGCTGCTGCAGCAGCTTTGGTCACCTTAAAATGAGGTGTCTAAGCGTGCAGTACCAGCAATGCAAACAAGCGGAGCACACCCGTCTGGTGTGCCCCCAAAACACAGTCCGCGTCGTGTCCGCGAAAAACGCGAGAAAGCGCGCGGCAAAGAAGAGAAAGAAGCTGTCAGCTCGTGCTGCTGCTAAGGGGGTCACTTTTGCCACCAAGGCGAAGGCCAGCCCCGAGACTTCGGCAAAAAACGCCGAAAAGGTCAAGGGCGAGGGTCAAGATCCAGGGTGGCAGAAGTTCGTCCCCAAGAAAATCTCCCATAAGAAGGGAAAGAACGAGGCGAAACGGAGCGAAACCGCTCTGCGCCGCGAAAAAATTAAAAGCTGCTGCGTCGTTGTTTATTACCCGGTTGCGCCGGGACGTTTATTAAAATATCAACTGAGAACTGTGTTCCCAGGCAAGGGGAACAGAAAATGGGGAGTAGATTTCCCGGAACGCAGTCCGGACACACTGAGAGTTCGGAACGGGAGGGGGTGGGACAATAAATAAATAAACTGGGTGGGGGGGCGGGGACAGGGGTATACCGTCCAACCGTTCCTATTCTCAGAACCGGCGATGAATGCTGCCGATCTCCATCCTTACTTCTGCTCCAAGATGTGGCCACCCGGCAGCCATTTGCAGGTTGCAGGCTGCGGTGTCGGGGACCGATGTTGGGACTGCTCGCATCTGCAATACGTGGCGGGCCCTGACAATGGCGCGGACTCAGCAGATGATTGCGACGACCGCTCCAAGAGAAAGTCCGCCACGCGTGTAGAAGCAACGCATCCAATCCAGTGCGGTGTGTCCAGGGTGCAGGAGCGCTGAAGACAGCCGCTACCACAGCTCCTGGAAGGCACCGCACTCAAACAGCAAATGCGGAAGCGATTCCACCGCTCCGCATTTGGCACAGTTCGGGAACGCAACTCCCCCGGAAGTCAGGTGCGCCCGCTGGTTGCAGTACAAACCCCAATGCACCAGCAGAAAAGCGTCCTGCTTCCACCGAAGGGGGAAGAGAGTCGCGTCCAAACACGCAGGAGGGACCACAAGTTCATCGGTGTCCACTCCGAGGAGCTCACTTCACCGGAGAAGCCCCTTTGCAAGAATGCGTGGTGTGGCAGCGTCTTCCACTTCGCAAGTACGCCAGCCGCCCAGCAGTCGGGATTCGCGTGCGATTTCGCAAGTGATCTCCCACCTCGTAGGCAGGTCACTGTCATCTCGCACCATCAGTGCACACAGTGCTTCGGCGAGTGGCGTAGCGGCTAGGCGTGTCCACTGGTCCTGGTCTTGTAGCACCTCCCCCACTGGACAGTATGGGGAAAGTTTCACGCTACGGAGTTCCAAACGGGACACATCCTTTTGCGCTGCCTAGGACGATAAGGCTTCCTGCCTCCAGGCGTTGAAGTTCGTCGGCCGGCAGGAGATCCACTCATGCTATCCCAGAAGAGTGGCGAGCTGCTTCAAAGGGAAGCCGAATCCTCTCTGGGCGCGCTCCGTGCGCACATGCAACGAACGTAGTCCGTCGCCACCCGTGCTGCGCCGCAGCAGCAGCCGCGCTGGAGCACACCAGGGAGTAGTCCAGAGCTGCGCACAAAGTGCCAGCTTGCGGAACTGCACTAGCAGTCCGATCCGCTCCAGCGTCAGGATGCCCAATCCTGCATCCCGCCGAGGAGCCGCCAAGTCCTTCAGGCGTATCCTTGACCCCGCCGGTCCCCACAGGGCGTTACGCAAGAGGCGTTGCGCCCGGCGCTTAGCCGAGTAGTGAGGTGGACAAACAAAAAAGAGGGGACGGAGGAGGGGGGCAAGGAAAATGTTCCAAACGAAGGCCCGTTCCGACAGGACAAACCTGCCGCCTTGGAACGGGCACAGAGCAGTCTCGGCCTTGTGAAGGCAGTCCGACCACGCTTCTGCTGGACAGAAGGCGCCCAAGGGAACATTGAGGTACTTCAAGCACCTGCCCGTGGGAATCCCCAGGCGGATCCAGTCGGACTGCCCCTCCCACGTAGAGCCAACCGGTACAACGGTTGATTTCGTCCTGTTTACGCTCAGACCCGCTCCCCGACGAATGAGCTCGAAGAAGTCCTCGAGCCTGGACGCCGGGGTGGACATGGGCAGCAGCAGGAGAAGATCGTCCGCATAGGCGGCCACGGCCGGTGTTCCCGGGCAGGAGCTCGGCAGGTTGGCCAGCGTCAGCCTATACGCCCTCAGCACCAACTCAAAGAAGATGCTGAAGAGCAGGGGGCTTAAGCTGTCTCCCTGCCTGATACCCCGCCGTATGGGAACACCGTACACGTGACGCCCGCTTAAAAAGATACAGCATAACGCGTGGCGCCAGCAGGAGCGCAAGTAGGTGATGAGGTGCGTCGGGAGGCCTAGGCGTCCCAGAAGCTCCAGAAGGAGGTCCTGGTTTACGCTGTCGAACGCTTTGCAGAGATCGACGGCGACCGCTAAGGCTCCCGGCGTTTCATCGTGCCTTGAACACCGCCATTTTCCTCTGGTAGCGGCGATTTCGGCTGCCTGGTTCTGCTGCGCCACGCGCTGCTGCAACTCGAACCACGTTCGCGCGAAGAGATTCGCGTCCATGGACCGCCCCGGAACAGCATACGTCTGCTCCGCACTTACCAAGGACTCTGCGATTCTCCCCAGGCGCGCGACTTATAGCCTGGAGAACAACTTGACGTCCGAATTCAATAATGTGATCGGACGCCAGTTGCTGAGGTGGCGCAGATCACCGCCTTTCGGCAGGAGCCGCACCTTTGCTGAGCGGAAAGAAGCGGGAACATCTCCCGTCTCACGCATCAGCGAGTAAAGGCTTAGCACCAGGGGGACGAGCTCCGCCGCGAAGCACTGGAAGAACTCCGCGGGCAGGCCATCCTCCCGAGGCGCCTTACGCCTCTTCAGGCCCGCTAGGGCAGAACGTACATCTTCCGCCGTGAAGGGCCAATCCATTCTGGCGCGTTCCTCCTCGTCGATAGCAGAGTTGCCCGTCGGAAGAAGCAGCTCGGAGAGACTGCGTTCCGTGGGCTCCTCCGCGTACAACGAGGAGTAGTAGCGCTTGACTACGCGGTGCACGGCGGACGCAATTGTTGTGCGCTCCGTGGATAAGGAGTTTTTCTTTCCTGGTGTTTCGTGTGTGTTTGGCGGCCGTTGACAGGCAGAAATGCCTGTGAACGCCACAGTTTCAGGTGAGGGAGGCGGGAAGACCGCGTCTCCCAAGCCAAAGGAGGTGGGATCACGCCCCACCACTTCTTCTGAACCCGCCACTACGGCGAGGGCCTGGAGCGCGGTGGCAGCGGCGGAAACGCCCGATGTCACCGCCGAAATCCAATCCTACATCCAGGAGGGCTACAATCCGGCCCTCCTGTACAAGGTAGGCAATTTATATTCCCCGTTAAGAGCGCGAAAGTTCGGCAATGCCATCAAAAAGATGGGCATTGCCGACCATGAAATTCTTTGCCTCTCTATACGGAGAGGAGGGCAGTTGGCGGAGCTCATCTGCAAGGTTGCAGCTCTTACCCACAAAATGCTCTGCACGCCCGTACAATTTGAGGGCAGGAATTTACTCCCACACACGGTGGACCACTCCATTGTGGTCCACCTAACAGGGACAACAGTGCGGATGGATGAGAACGCCATCCGCGCTGAACTGGAAAAATACGCAAGCGTTTTCGCGATGTGGAGAAAGCCCAACACCTTCGGAGTGAACGGTGCATTTAGTGGGCGAGTAGGCGCGCGCGTGACGCTTCGAGAAAGCGTACAGCTTCCCCACAAGCTCCAAATTGGCGACGAGTTCGTCGACATTTGGTTTGTGGGGAAACCTAAATTTTGTGGAAACTGTAAGTCGTTCGGGCATTTGAAAAAGCGGTGCCCGGACGCGGTTTGCCCAACGTGCGGCGCGAAGGGCCACACCAAAGTGGTGTGCCCGATGAACGTCGCTCCAACGCCGGAACTTCCGCAAAAGAAGGAAGGGAAGGCAAAAATAGTGATAAACCCCACAAAAGGGGATCAGCCGTCGGCTCCGACAAAAGTCGCGCAGCAGGAAAGGGACTCGGTACAGGAGCTCCCGGAAAAGACTGCCGACGAGGAAGGCTGGCAGCTGGTCACCCGTAAAGTAAAAATTGTTAAAACAACCGCGCCCGCACCGGCGAAAGTGGTGAAGGGCAAGGGGAAGGTAGCGCCACGCCCAACAATCAAAGCGTGCAGCGTGGCCATCAAATGCGTGCCGGCGATCGATACTCGCTCCACTGACGGATCGATGCGACGTGACGTCACGCCAGCTGTTCAAGCCGCCGCCGCGCGAACGTCGACGCCGCAACAAAGTTGCGAGCCTAGCGTGAGCAGCGACGACCGGGTCATCGTAGCAGTAGCGACAAAGCGTTGCTCAGGATGGTCAAGGGAGCCTCGCGCTCCCCTCTGACCAAGAACATTATGCAGAAGAAAGGATGGACTCGTAGGGAGCCTTTGCCGTCGCGGTCAATTTGCACAAAGCATTCGATTTTCACCCGGATTTCGCCGGGGCGTTTATTGTAAAATAAACTTTTACAAAGACGTGTGGTGGCTGGACCATTGCTCCAGCCACGCACGAAGAAACACAGAGCCTGCCAGGTCACCGGTTCGCAGACCGGTACGGTCCACCACGGCAGCAGGGGGAAGGGGGAAAAACAAAAAACAAAACAAAAAAGAAAAGAAAAGTTGGGAGGGTAAGGGAAGGGATCACAGTTGCTGGTGGTGCCGTTGCATCCTTTGCAGGATGCCGACAAGCACTTTCTGTATTACTGAATCCAGGTGGGGCCATCGGGACCCCCTCCTCAGGAACTATGAGGCTGGATGGAAGGCACCCTGGTCGCGTTGTCCTCCCGTAGCCATGCTCCAAGCGGTGACGATCCTGCGTAGGCAGCACAAAGCTGCTAACGATGCCGCGGGCCGAAGGGCGTCGGCAACGAAGAGGGCTTTCAGTGCGTCCCTGGGGTTGCCGCAGGGGATTCCGATGGCCGCGGCAAAGCGAAACAAAAGGGCCGAAGGGCAACACAATCCACTAGCAGGTGGAAGAGCGACTTACGTTCCCCACACCAGACGCAATTGGGGTCCACCGCTCCCCAGGTCCAGTGGCGTCGGCGGGCGTTGCAGGGGAGTCCCCAGTTCTGCAACAGGAGAGCCGACTTCTGTTATTTTAAGGGAACGACGAGGAAGGTTGGCAAAAGGTAGAAAGGAAGAAGCCCCAGAAGAAGGAGGCAAAAAAGATAAACAAGTCGGCGCCGAAAAAGCAGAAACCGGTCGTCCGCGTTTTCACCCGGATATGCCGGGGCATTTATTCAAAAGAATAAAATCACAATGGATTGTCGCGTGGTGAACCCAAAGGTCCACCACTACAAAACAGCTTGGTATTTACGGGCGCTATGCCGTAGAGGTCCATCCGATCCGCGGGGGTTGGGAAAGAACAAAACAAAAAACAAACAAATAGTTTAAGTATGGGAGGGAGCAAATGTTTCGGGAATGGGAGGGCAGGGAGGGGATCACCGTGCGGGCGGATAGGTCCTCTAGATCCTATTTAGGATCCGTACAAGCTGAGTCCTCTCTGCGCCCAAGTGGCGCCACTTGCAGACGTCTCGGACGAATAGGCGGGTGAACCGTAAGGCGTTGCCAGTTGGCTGACGTCTTCTTCTGGTGGCGTTCCAAGCCGCCACGATCCCTCGAATGCAGCAGAGGACTGCTACAGAAGAGGGGGGGGACAAGGCGTCACTACAGAAGAGGAGCCTAAAAACGTCCTTAGGGCCGCATCCGCGCAAGACCAGGATCGCCGTAAGGCGATCCCATAAAAAGCGGATGGCACTGCACTCGATGAGGAGGTGGGGGAAGGTCTCTTTTTCCCCGCACCGGTCACAATAAGGATCCACAATTCCCCGGGTTGTGTGATGAAGGCGTGCTTTGAATGGAAGTCCCCAGAGGACCACAAGCAACGCCAGATCCTGCCATTTCAGGGGGAGGGATCCACTGTTTCAGGACGCCGGGGGCCACTTCATCTCCTCCGGAGATAGTCCGAGTAGCTCGCCCCAGCGTCGAATTCCGTTAGGCGGGACTCTCGGTGTCGCAGCGTCCGCTAGCTGCCGAGATGTCCACGCCATAATCGTTTGTGTCCTGCCTCCAATAGTGCAGGACACGTTCCATTTCCCAAGCTCCCTACTGTCCCTGGCGTCGATGAGGAAGGGCAGCACTGGGGCAAGGGGGTAATCAAAGCCCACATGCGCTTTTCGTGGGACTGCACGATCTCCTGCAGTTTCCAGCGGGCGTGCCTTTGCAGGCAAGTGTTTCTTGTGCCCGCCGAAACGTGGATCTTTACCCAGGTGGACACTGACTCGTGCAGCCATGCAGAGTAGTTCCCTGGGCGGCAGGAGATCCAGGCGTTCTCCCGTACCGCAACTTCCATGCGACGCAGGATTAAGCAGCCGTGTGCTTCTCTGCGGTCGCGTGCCAGCAGAAACGACAAAAGTCCGTCGAATCCGCAGGCTCGTTGGGCCAGGAGGCGTGCTGGAACGCACCAAGGCGTGTCCCACAATTCCGCCGCAAGGGCGAGAGTCCTGAACCGGAGTTGTAGTTCAATGCGCTCCAGCGTAAGAACGCCAAGTCCTCCGTCCTTACGTGGAGCGCACAAGTCTTTGAGCCTCACACGGGACCTCCCTTTGCCCCAAAGGACTGTCCTCAGGAGGCCCGCTGCTCGTTTACGGATGAAGTAAGGGGCGGGGCACACAAAAAGTAGGGGGCGAAGAAGGGGGGCCGCAAACGCGTTCCACACCGCGGCCCGTTCCTGCAAGTAAAGCTTGCTTTCTTGGAACGGACCGGTCGCCAACGCTGCCTTTTGGAGACGGTCGGACCAGGCTTCTGCTGCGCAGAATTCCCCCATCGGAACGCCTAGTTACTTGAAGCACCTGTCCGTGGGGATCCCCAAGCGGATCCAATCCGACCGTCCAGCCCACGCCGAACCGACGAAGACCATGGACGACTTCGCCCTGTTCACCTCCAGGCCCGTCCCGCGGCGCAACACGAAGAAATCCTCGAGCGCACTCGCCGGAGTGGACCGGGAAGCAGCAGCAGAAGATCGTCTGCATGGGCCGACACGGCAGGCGTGCCGGCACGAGCTCGGCAGGGCTGCCAGAGTTACCCTGTATGCCTAAGCACCAACTCCAGTAGATGCTGAAGAGCAAGGGGGCTCAGGCTGTCACCCTGCCGTATGCCGCGGCGCACTGGCACGCGGTACACGTGCCGGCCGCTGAAACAAACGTATTCATTGACGCGTTGCGCCAGCGGGAGCGCAGGTAGGACTGGAGCACGGCCGGGAAACCCATGCGTTCCAGGAGCTCCAGAAGGAGATCTGGTCGACGCAATCGAATGCTGTGCAAAATCGACGCGACGGCAAAGGCTCCCGCCGAGTCCATCCCACCCTCGGCCCGATCTTCTTGGTCAGAGGGGGGCGCGAGGCTCCCTTGACCGTCCTGTGCAACGCGTTGTCGCAACTGCCACCATGAGCTGGCGAGGAGCAGGTTGGCCTCCATGGTTCGTCCGGGAACAGCAGAGGTCTGCTCGGGACTCACCACGGAAGCGGCCACCCGCCCCAAACGCTCAGCCCACACCTGGGCATACAACTTTGCGTCCGCATTCACTACTGTGATGGGACGCCAGTTGCCAATGTTGCGTAAGTCTCCTGACTTCGGCAGGAGACGTACTTTAGCTGACCGGAACGAGGCGGGAACTTCGCCGTGTTCGCGGATCAGAGCACTTAACCTGAGCACCAGGGGGGCCAGCTCTGGCGCGAAGCGATGGTAAAACTCCGCGGGCAGGCCGTCCTCCCCTGGTGCCTTCCTTCTCTTGAGCCTGTTGATGGCGGAGATGATCTCCGCCATCGTGAACGGTTCCGCCAATCAGGAACGGTCCTCCTCCTTGAGCGCGGGAGCGCCATCCGGCAGCAGGCGCTGCGCGAAATGGCGCTCAGGTGTCAGTGGCGCGTACAAGGAGGAATAAACCTCCCGCACGATGCGGCTTACCTGGGCTGGGCTGGAGAGTTCTTGGCCCTGATGATCCAGCAGGCAGGCCGAGCCTGACTGCCAGGCCTGCCTCTCCGCCTCAGCCTTGAATTCAGCCAGGCGACGGACGTCGGGACGCCGGGAATAACGGCGCGCCTGTAGGTACGCCCGCTCGTTCCGGACACCCTCACCGAAGCCCGGCGGAAGACGTTCCAGGGGAAACTGGTCGCAAAACTCACGGACTGAGCACTTCATTTCGTCCCAGTCCGCAAGCGTGTGAAGCTGGAATCCTCGCAGGAAACAGCGTAGATGTTCCGCCGCTCCTGCGAGGCGCAACCAATCCCCTGGCAGGCGCCATGTTTTCAGGGGAGGGCCCTTATTGCGAGGATGTAACTCGAGCACGAGCCGTGGATGGTCGGACAGCTCTGCCGGGAGCGTTCCTCGAGTTCCCACCCGCGTGCACAGGTGGTTGTCGAGGAACATGTGGTCGATGTTCCGATCTCTCCCGGCATCGCCGGCCAACAAGTTGCGCGCATGCATGGCTTCGCACAACTCGTTGACCAGCTGTGCTCGTCCGCTGGGCGCACCTGCCAGCAGGCGGAGATTGAAATCGCCCGCAATGAGGTGCGCCCTTCGCACGCCTGCTTCGGCCAACCAGTCTCGCCGCAAGGTTTCGAAGAACGCAGTGCGTTCCTCGGCCCTGTGGCTGCTCACCGGAGCGTACAGGTTCGTGACTACGAGGTCGATCGAGTCGGACCACTTGAACACAAGCTGCCCAACTCGACCATCCCCGTCGAACCGTGCACTGCGCAGTGAGTTGTCGACGGTTGGCTTTAGCAGAAAGGCCACTCCGCAGAAGTTGTCCGTTCCGTTCCTCCACAGTAGCCGCCCTCCCGCGATTCTTTCGATTTCCTGGACATCTCCCGGTCGGAGAACGTGCGTCTCTTGCAGGAGCACCAGGTCGAAGTCTCGCAGTATGGCGGCTACATCTCGCCTCTTTCCGTCGTCGCGCAACCCGTTGACATTCCAACAGGTGATGCGCAAGCGGCGGCAGGAGGCGAGCCCACGCAGTGGTGTATTTATGGTGGGGTGGAGGCGGCCTCCTCCCTTTCGGGAGGCGGCTCGTTGGCGGCCGTGACGACGGTCGGCTGCTCACCCGGGAGCACGTCGACAGCAGCGACCTCCATTGCGCTGGCTTCCGAGACACGGATCGGAGAAGGCTCGCGTGACGCGACGCACATTGCCTCCTCCTCCGTGCCCGATGACATGGGCTCCTCCACTTGGGAGGAGGCGACACGTCTCGGGCATCCGGCCTTCTTGCCAGCTTTCCTCTTCGGCACGGCTGCGGAAGTAGAGCAACCGGCTTCAGCGTCGGACCCGGAAGATTCCGGGCCCTTCGCCGTCGCCGGTCGTCTCAAGGCCTTCTTTTCGACCTTGGCAGGCCGCCTGAACATGGCTGCCAGCTCTTCCGCGGCCTGCTCGAAGGTCGCGTCTTCGATTCGCGCCACCTCCTCGCTTTCCGCACCGACACACGGCGCAGGCGCAATGGAAGCGGCTTCATCGATCGGCGCGCAGACGTCCTTCGCTGGCAATGCCGGAGCGGCATTGTCGCCAGCTGATGGTGACGTCACTGCGTTTTTACCCGGATATGCCGGGGCATTTATTTAAAAAAATAAAAATACATGTAATTTTCGGGTGAAGAACCTGATGGTTCAGCACAAAGCAGCCTGCTTCTTGCCGGTTCTAAACCGGCGAGGTCCTTTGAACGCGCGGGAACGGGAAGAAAGAAACAAAACAAACAAAAAAATGTAAAAGTTGGAGGGAGTACTTATGTTTGGGAAGGGAGGGCGGGAAGGGAATCACATTGCACGCTTAAAGGTCCTCTAGATCCTGTTCAGGATCTTCACAAGCTGCGTCCGTTGTGCACCCAGGTGTCTCCACCTGCAAATGTTTCTCACAAAAAGGCGAGTCCAGTGTACCGCATTGCCGCAAGCTTGGCGCCTTCTTCTTGTCGCGTTCCAAGCCGACACGATCCCTCTAATGCAGCAAAGAACTGCCACAGAAGCGGGAGGGGACAAGGCATCACGCAAGAAGAGTCGCCTAAAAACATCTTTAGGGCCGCCTCCGCGAATGTCCAGGATTGCTGCAAGACGATCCCAGAGAGGGCGGAGAGCAATGCACTCAATAAGGAGGTGGGGGAATGTCTCTTTCTCCCCGCACCGGTCGCACTGGGAATCCACAGCCCCCCGAGTGGAGTGAGAGAGGCGTGCCTTGAAGGGTAAACCCCAATGTATCACAAGCAGCGCCACCTCCTGCCATTTCAGGGGGAGAGAGTCACTATTCCAAGACGCTGGGGGCCACTTCATCTCCTCCGGAGATAGTCCGAGTAGCTCTCCCCAGCGTCGGATTCCGTTGGGCGGGACACTCGGCGTCGCAGCGTCCGCTAGCTGCCGAGATGTCCACGCCTTAATCTTTTGTGTCCTACTTTTGATGGTGCAGGATACGGTCCATTTCCCCTGCTCCCTGTTGTCTCTAGCGTTTTGTAGGAAGGGCAGCACAGGAGAAAGCGGGGTTATCAGGGCCCACAGAAGCTGATCGTGGAACTGCACGATCTCCTGTAGCGTCCAGCGGGCGTGCCTTTTTAGGCAAGTGTTTTTTGTGCCCGCCGGAACGTGAAGCTTTTCCCAAGTGGAGACTGTCTCGTGCAACCATGCCGAGTAGTTCCCTAGGACGCAGGAGATCCAGGTGTTCTTCCGAACCACAACGGCCATGCGCCGCAGATGAAAGCCGGAGTGTGCTTGTCTGCGGTCGCGCGCCCAGAGAAACGAAGAAAGTCCGCTATATCCTGAGGCTCGCTGGGCCAGAAGTCGTGCTGGACCGCACCAAGGCGTGTCTTACAATTCCACCGCAAGGACGAGAGTCCTAAACTGAAATTGTACTTCCATGCGCTCCAGCGTAAGTAGGCCAAGTCCACCGTCTTTACGTGGAGCGCACAAGTCTTTAAGACGCACACGGGACCTCCCTTTGCCCCAAAGGACTGTCCGTAGGAGGCCCGCTGCTCTTTTCCTGACGAAATAAGAAGCGGGGCACACAAAAAGTAAAGGGCGTAGAAGGGGGGCCGCAAACGCGTTCCACACTGCGGCCCGTTCCTGCAAGTAAAACTTGCCTTCGTGAAACGCACCGATCGCCAACGATGCCTTTTGTAGACGGTCGGACCAGGCTTTTGTCACGCAGAATTCCTTCAACGGAACACCAAGGTACTTAAAGCACCTGCCCGTGGGGATCCCCAAGCGGATCCAGTCCGACCGTCCAGCCCACGCCGAGCCGGTACAAGTTATGGACGACTTCGCCCTGTTCACCTCCAGGCCCGTCCCGCGGCGCAGCAACTCGAAGAAGTCCACGAGTGCACTCGCCGGGGTGGACCCGGGAAGCAGCAGCAGAAGATCGTCTGCATAGGCCGACACAGCAGGCGTGCCGGGACACGAGCTCGGCAGGGTTGCCAGAGTTACCCTGTATGCCCTCAGCACCAACTCAAAGTAGATGCTGAAGAGCAAGGGGCTCAGGCTGTCACCCTGCCGGATGCCGCGGCGCACTGGCACGCCATACACGTGCCGGCCGCTGAAAACAATGTTAATCAACGCGTTGCGTTAGCAGGAGCGCAGGTAGGACTGGAGCACGGACGGGAATCCCATTCGTTCCAGGAGCTCCAGAAGGAGATCCTGGTCGACGCAGTCGAATGCTTTGCGCAAGTCGACAGCGACGGCGAAGGCTCCCGCCGATTCCGCCCCACCCTCTACCGGGTCTTTCTGGTCAGAGGGGTGCTCAAGGCTCCCTTGACCGTCCTGTGCAAAGCGCTGTTGCAACTGCCACCATGTGCTGGCGAGGAGCAGGTTGGCTTCCATGGTTCGCCCGGGAACAGCGTATGTTTGCTCCGGGCTCATCACGGAATCCGCCACCGGTCCTGAACGCTCAGCCCACAATTTGGCATACAACTTTGCGTCCGCATTCACCACTGTGATGGGACGCCAGTTGCTAATGTTGCGTAGGTCTCCTGACTTCGGCAGGAGACGTACTTTTGCTGATCGGAACGAGGCGGGAACATCGCCGTGTTCGCGGATCAGCGTACTTAGCTTGAGCACCAGGGGAGCAAGCTCTGTCGCGAAGTGTTTGTAAAACTCCGCGGGCAGGCCGTCCTCCCCTGGTGCCTTTCTTGTCTTTAATTTACTGATGGCGGAGACAATCTCTGCCACCGTAATTGGTTCCGACAACCTGGAACAAACTTCCTCCCCGATCGCGGGAGCCCCATCCGGCAGCAACTGCTGCGCGAATTGGCACTCGGGTGTTAATGGCGCGTATAAGGAGGAATGAAACTCCCGCACGATGCGGCTTACCTGAGCTGGCCTGGAGCGTTCTTGGCCCTGATGGTCCAGCAAGCAGGCCGAGCCTGACTGCCAGGCCTGCCTCTCCGCCTCAGCTTTGAATTCCGCCAGGCGACGAACGTCGGGTCGTCTGGAATACCGGCGGGCCTGAAGGTAGGCTCGCTCGTTGCTGACACCTTCTCCGAAGCCCAAAGGAAGACGCTCCAGGGGAAACTGTTCGCAAAACTCGCGGACTGAGTACTTCATTTCGTCCCAGTCCGCGAGCGTCTGAAGATGTAATTCTCGCAGGAAGGCGCGCAGATGTTCCGCCGCTCCTGCGAGGCGCAACCAGTCCCCTGGCAGGCGCCACGTTTTCAGGGGAGGACCCTTGTCGCGCGGATGTAGGTCGAGCACGAGCCGTGGATGGTCGGACAGCTCTGCCGGGAGCGTTCCACGAGTTCCCACCCGCGTGCACAGGTGGTTGTCGAGAAACATGTGATCGATGTTCCGATCTCTCCCGGTATCACCGGCCAACAAGTTGCGCGCATTCATTGCTGCGCACAACTCGTTGACCAGCTGTGCTCGTCTGTTGGGTGCACCTGCTAGCAGGCGGAGATTCAAATCGCCCGCAATGAGGTGCGCCTTCCGTACGCCTTCTTCAGCCAGCCAGTCTCGCCGCAGGGATTCGAGGAACGCAGTGCGTTCCTCGGCCCCGTGGTTGCTCACTGGCGCGTATATGTTCGCCACAACGAGGTCGATCGATTCGGACCACTTGAGAACAAGTTGTCCAACTCGACCGTCCCCGTCGAAGCGAACGCTACGCAGAGAGTTTTCGACTGCCGGCTTCAGCAGAAAGCCACTCCGCAGGAGTAGTCTGTTCCGTTCGTCCACAGTAGCCGCCCTCCTGTGATTCTTTCGAAATCCTGGCCTGCTTCTGTTGTGAGCACGTGAGTCTCTTGCAGTAGGGCCAGGTCGAAGTCTCGCAGAATGGCGGCTACGTCTCGCCTCTTCCCGTCGCTGCTCAACCCGTTGACAGTCCAACAGGTTATTCGCAAGCGGCTAGAGGAGGCGAGTCCACGCAATGGTGTTGTTATGGTGGGGTGGAAGAAACCGCCTCCTGTTCAGAAGACGGGTGGTCCGGGTCCATGTCGTTGGAGTGTTCAGGGGCATCGCTTACTCCGTCGGCCGTGGACTGTGTTAACAGTTGGTAAAGGATGCTCTCAGGCACGGAGTCGCATTGTGCAACGCACATGGACTCTTCCTCGCTGTCAGATGCCATTTCAACCTCTTCCTGAGAGGTGACAGCACGCCTACGAGCACCTGTTGCATTTTTATGTTTTCTTTTCGGCAAGCCAACGGAGGGCGAGTTCCCGCTTTCGGCGTCAGACTCGGAGGTGTCCGGGTCTTTTGCCGTAGCCGGGCGTCGAACGGCCTTCTTCTCGGCCTTGACGGGCTGCCTCAGGAAGGCAGCCAACTCTTCCGCGGCTTGCGCGAAGTTTGCATCAGAGATGCGTTCCACGTCATCACGGATTTCGCCGCCTGTTGGCGAGTCGGGTGACGTAACAACCGATTCGATAGCGGCAACTGGCGCGCTATCGTTCGGAACCGCAGCGGCTGAGCTTTCGCTCGCCGCTACAACGCTTCCAGTGGACTGGACTGGAACAATAGATTCGATCGCGGCAACGTGTGCCGCGCTATCGATCGCGACCGTAGCGATTTCGCCGCACGAAGCCGGAACCGCTCTATCGATCGACGCCGCGGGTGCGGTATCGATCGATGGCTTGCTGGTGGAAGCCTTCGCGGGAACGCGATCGATGTGCACGGTGGAACGGCCGACGGTTTTTGCCACCATTTTCACCGTTTTCTTGGGGGCCTTACCTTTCCCTTTGCTTTCCTTCTTTTTCACCAACTGCCAACTGTTTTCGGCGACAGTTTCGCCTTCCTCCGGTTTTTGTTCCACTGGCGTCGATATCTCGCCTGTCTGGGAGGTTTCACTCGATTGGGGATCCTGTTTGTCCGGTTCCTGTGGCGACTCTGTTCTCTTGTTGCCAACAGGAGTGGACGCAAAACGAAGAGGGCACACCTTTCTTACGTGGCCCTTGTTACCGCAGCGTAGACACACGATGTTGGGGCACCTCCGTTTAAGGTGCCCTGTAGTCTCGCAGTTTCCGCAAAATTTGGGTTTCCCTATGTACCACAGATCAATGTATTCTTCATCGACCTGAAGTCGGTGGGGTAAACCACTATCCTCGCGGACTGTCACACGCGCGGCGGCATAGCCACTGAACGCCCTAGTATAGCCCAGGGTGTTCGGCTTAGCCCACAGAGCGTGGACGGTCCCGTACTTTTCCAGTTCCTGCCTAACGGCATTTTCGCCATTCGCATCGTCAACCCGGTCAGGTGGATGACGATCGATTTGTCGGCAGTAAACGGGAAGATCCTTCTCCCGTTCACGGTCACCGGGCATCTCAGCAACTGCTGAGTCATTCCTGCAGTTTTGCAGTTCAGCTCCACTAGCTGACGCCACTGCGAACGGAAAGGCCGAGAACTTCTTCTTCCGGCACTTTCAGTTTTTAAATTCCGCGGCAAACGTTCTCAACATCGCGGGAGAATAAAGCCCACCTACCTTATACAGTAGGGCCGGGTTATATCCGTGGGACTCATAGGCCCGCTGTTCCTCGCATGTTGGCGGCGCGGGAGCCGCCACCACCGCACTCCAAGACCTCGCCGGGGCGGGGGACGAATCTGTGGGGGAGATGGTTCCCACATCCATGGGCTGAGGGGACAAGGCACGCCCGTCCCCCTTTTCCGCATTGGCGGTGTCCTCAGGCATTTCTGCCTTCAAAACACCGCCCAAACACCACACAACCTACAACCTCGCGCTAAAACGCAGGAGCAGCAAAAGAAACACGTCTGCCGTCACTGCGGGCACGACCGGCTCAGGATCGACGGTATCGATCGCCTTTACCGTTACTTTCTTTACGGCTCTGGCGATCGAGACGCGTTCGATCTTCACCGTACAAGCGCGGACGACCGTAAATTGAGAGGACGTGTTTTTCGGTGCTTCCGAAAACCGTCTTTTTTGCGAGTGTCGGTGTTTTTCTAGGTGCGGTCGTTCCTGGGCAGAAATGCCCGAGGACACCGCCGCCACGGCGAAGGGGGGCGAGCGAGCCTCGTCCCCCCAGCCCATGGATGTGGGGGCCATCTCCCCCACGGAATCGTCCCCCGCCCCGGCGAGGGCTTGGAGCGCGGTGGTGGCGGCGCCTGCGCCGCCCCCCGCAGAGGAACAGCGGGCATACATGGCCGACGGGTATAACCCGGCCTTGTTATACAAGGTAGGTGGCCTGTACTCCCCCGCGGTTTTGCGGTCGTTCGCGGCCGAGTTTAAAAAATTAAAAGTCCCGGAGGACGAAGTCCTCGGACTTTCGGTAAGGAGTGGCGGGCAGCTGGTTGAGCTGAACTGCAAGTCTGCAGGGATGGCTCAGCAGCTGCTCCGCCTGCCGGTGACCGTGAACGGTCGAAGAATCTTCCCGTTCACGGCGGAGAACTCCATCGTTGTCCACCTCACCGGTATTACGATGGGAATGGCCAAGACCGCCGTTCGGGAAAGTTTGGAGAAGTTCGGGACGGTCCACGCGTTGTGGGCAAAACCCAATGTCCTGGGTTACACCAGGGCATTTAGTGGTTACGCCGCTGCGCGCGTGACGGTACGTGCCGAGGGTGGGCTACCCCACAGACTGCAGGTCGGGGAGGAGGAGATCGACCTGTGGTATGTGGGGGAACCCGTATACTGCGGCTTTTGCCAGGTGTCGGGGCACCTGAAGAAAAGATGCCCCAACATCGTGTGCTTGGGCTGCGGCGCAAAGGGGCACATCAGGCGGATGTGCCCCAACAGAAAAAGGTCAGTTCCTACAGGCGCGAGGAAAGCAGACACGCCGAAGGAACAGGACCGAAGCCACGAAATGGCAGAAACCCACCCTGCAGACCAACCCGCTGCTCAGCCATCCACCAGCGAACAACCAGCTGGAGAAAGCGCCGAGAACGAGGAAGGTTGGCAGAAGGTGGAGAAGAGGAAAAAGGCCCCGAAGAAGGAGGTCAAACGAATCACCAAGGCGGCACCGCTGAAGAAGAAGCAGGTGATCCGCGCTTGTTCGGTAAAAATCGAACGCGTGTCGGTCATCGCTCCTCGCCTTGAGCGGTGAGGGCGATTCCGGGGCGGACGCCCCTGATTCTGTAGGCTGTGGGGGTGGGCAAGCCTCCCCCACACCTACCTCCATCGTGGTGTCCTCAGGCATCGCTGCCATCGGACACCAACGATGTTCCACACCAAACAACAATAGAAAAAAAACCGCTTCCTGTCGACTCACTCGGGAGCGAAGGAAACACACGTCCACTCGCCAAGGGCTTCGGTGAGGGTGTCCGGAACGAGCGGGCGTACCTACAGGCGCGCCGTTATTCCCGGCGTCCCGACGTCCGTCGCCTGGCTGAATTCAAGGCTGAGGCGGAGAGGCAGGCCTGGCAGTCAGGCTCGGCCTGCCTGCTGGATCATCAGGGCCAAGAACGCTCCAGCCCAGCCCAGGTAAGCCGCATCGTGCGGGAGTTTTATTCCTCCTTGTACGCGCCACTGACACCTGAGCGCCATTTCGCGCAGCGCCTGCTGCCGGATGGCGCTCCCGCGCTCAAGGAGGAGGACCGCTCCAGATTGGCGGAACCGTTCACGATGGCGGAGATCATCTCCGCCATCAACAGGCTCAAGAGAAGGAAGGCACCAGGGGAGGACGGCCTGCCCGCGGAGTTTTACCATCGCTTCGCGCCAGAGCTGGCCCCCCTGGTGCTCAGGTTAAGTGCTCTGATCCGCGAACACGGCGAAGTTCCCGCCTCGTTCCGGTCAGCTAAAGTACGTCTCCTGCCGAAGTCAGGAGACTTACGCAACATTGGCAACTGGCGTCCCATCACAGTAGTGAATGCGGACGCAAAGTTGTATGCCAAGTTGTGGGCTGAGCGTTTGGGGCGGGTGGCCGCTTCCGTGGTGAGTCCCGAGCAGACCTATGCTGTTCCCGGACGAACCATGGAGGCCAACCAGCTCCTCGCCAGCTCATGGTGGCAGTTGCGACAACGCGTTGCACAGGATGGTCAAGGGAGCCTCGCGCCCCCCTCTGACCAAGAAGATCGGGCAGAGGGTGGGATGGACTCGGCGGGAGCCTTTGCCGTCGCGGTCGATTTGCACAAAGCATTCGACTGCGTCGACCAGGATCTCCTTCTGGAGCTCCTGGAACGCATGGGTTTCCCGGCCGTGCTCCAGTCCTACCTGCGCTCCTGCTGGCGCAACGCGTCTATGAATATTTGTTTCAGCGGCCGGCACGTGTACGGCGTGCCAGTGCGCCGCGGCATACGGCAGGGTGACAGCCTGAGCCCCTTGCTCTTCAGCATCTACTTTGAGTTGGTGCTTAGGGCATACAGGGTAACTCTGGCAGCCCTGCCGAGCTCGTGTGCCGGCACGCCTGCCGTGTCGGCCTATGCAGACGATCTTCTGCTGCTGCTTCCCGGGTCCACTCCGGCGAGTGCGCTCGAGGATTTCTTCGAGTTGCTGCGCCGCGGGACGGGCCTGGAGGTGAACAGGGCGAAGTCGTCCATGGTCTTCGTCGGTTCGGCGTGGGCTGGACGGTCGGATTGGATCCGCTTGGGGATCCCCACGGACAGGTGCTTCAAGTACCTAGGCGTTCCGATGGGGGAATTCTGCGCAGCAGAAGCCTGGTCCGACCGTCTCCAAAAGGCAGCGTTGGCGACCGGTCCGTTCCAAGAAAGCAAGCTTTACTTGCAGGAACGGGCCACGGTGTGGAACGCGTTTGCGGCCCCCCTTCTTCGCCCCCTACTTTTTGTGTGCCCCGCCCCTTACTTCATCCGTAAACGAGCAGCGGGCCTCCTGAGGACAGTCCTTTGGGGCAAAGGGAGGTCCCGTGTGAGGCTCAAAGACTTGTGCGCTCCCCGTAAGGACGGAGGACTTGGCGTTCTTACGCTGGAGCGCATTGAACTACAACTCCGGTTCAGGACTCTCGCCCTTGCGGCGGAATTGTGGGACACGCCTTGGTGCGTTCCAGCACGCCTCCTGGCCCAACGAGCCTGCGGATTCGACGGACTTTTGTCGTTTCTGCTGGCACGCGACCGCAGAGAAGCACACGGCTGCTTAATCCTGCGTCGCATGGAAGTTGCGGTACGGGAGAACGCCTGGATCTCCTGCCGCCCAGGGACCTACTCTGCATGGCTGCACGAGTCAGTGTCCACCTGGGTAAAGATCCACGTTTCGGCGGGCACAAGAAACACTTGCCTGCAAAGGCACGCCCGCTGGAAACTGCAGGAGATCGTGCAGTCCCACGAATAGCGCATGTGGGCTTTGATAACCCCCCTTGCCCCAGTGCTGTTCTTCCTCATCGACGCCAGGGACAGTAGGGAGCTTGGGAAATGGTACGTGTCCTGCACCATTGGAGGCAGGACACAAACGATTATGGCGTGGACATCTCGGCAGCTAGCGGACGCTGCGACACCGAGAGTCCCGCCTAACGGAATTCGACGCTGGGGCGAGCTACTCGGACTATCTCCGGAGGAGATGAAGTGGCCCCCGGCGTCCTGGAACAGTGGATCCCTCCCCCTGAAATGGCAGGATGTGGCGTTGCTTGTGGTCCTCTGGGGACTTCCATTCAAAGCACGCCTTCATCACACAACCCGGGGGGCTGTGGATCATTATTGTGACCGGTGCGGGGAAAAAGAGACCTTCCCCCACCTTCTCATCGAGTGCAGTGCCATCCGCCCTTTATGGGATCGCCTTACGGCGATCCTGGACTTGCGCGGATGCGGCCCTAAGGACGTTTTTAGGCTCCTCTTCCGTAGTGACGCCTTGTCCCCCCCCTCTTCTGTAGCAGTCCTCTGCTGCATTCGAGGGATCGTGGCGGCTTGGAACGCCACCAGAAGAAGACGTCAGCCAACTGACAACGCCTTACGGTTCACCCGCCTATTCGTCCGAGACGTCTGCAAGTGGCGCCACTTGGGCGCAGAGAAGACTCAGCTTGTACGGATCCTAAATAGGATCTAGAGGACCTATCCGCCCGCACGGTGATCCCCTCCCTGCCCTCCCATTCCCGAAACATTTGCTCCCTCCCATAATTCAACTATTTGTTTGTTTTTTGTTTTGTTCTTTCCCAACCCCCGCGGATCGGATGGACCTCTACGGCATAGCGCCCGTAAATACCAAGCTGTTTTGTAGTGGTGGACCTTTGGGTTCACCACGCGACAATCCATTGTGATTTTATTCTTTTGAATAAATGCCCCGGCATATCCGGGTGAAAACGCAGTGACGGCAGACGTGTTTCTTTTGCTGCTCCTGCGTTTTAGCGCGAGGTTGTAGGTTGTGTGGTGTTTGGGCGGTGTTTTGAAGGCAGAAATGCCTGAGGACACCGCCAATGCGAAAAAGGGGGACGGGCGTGCCTTGTCCCCTCAGCCCATGGATGTGGGGGCCATCTCCCCCACAGATTCGTCCCCCGCCCCGGCGAGGTCTTGGAGTGCGGTGGTGGCGGCTCCCGCGCCGCCACCATGCGAGGAACAGCGGGCCTATGAGTCCCACGGATATAACCCGGCCCTACTGTATAAGGTAGGTGGGCTTTATTCTCCCGCGATGTTGAGAACGTTTGCCGCGGAATTTAAAAAACTGAAAGTGCCGGAAGAAGAAGTTCTCGGCCTTTCCGTTCGCAGTGGCGGTCAGCTAGTGGAGCTGAACTGCAAAACTGCAGGAATGACTCAGCAGTTGCTGAGATGCCCGGTGACCGTGAACGGGAGAAGGATCTTCCCGTTTACTGCCGACAAATCGATCGTCATCCACCTTACCGGGTTGACGATGCGAATGGCGAAAAATGCCGTTAGGCAGGAACTGGAAAAGTACGGTACCTTCCACGCTCTGTGGGCTAAGCCGAACACCCTGGGCTATACTAGGGCGTTCAGTGGCTATGCCGCCGCGCGTGTGACAGTCCGCGAGGATAGTGGTTTACCCCACCGACTTCAGGTCGATGAAGAATACATTGATCTGTGGTACATAGGGAAACCCAAATTTTGCGGAAACTGCGAGACTACAGGGCACCTTAAACGGAGGTGCCCCAACATCGTGTGTCTACGCTGCGGTAACAAGGGGCACGTAAGAAAGGTGTGCCCTCTTCGTTTTGCTTCCACTCCTGTTGGCAACAAGAGAACAGAGTCGCCACAGGAACCGGACAAACAGGATCCCCAATCGAGTGAAACCTCCCAGACAGGCGAGATATCGACGCCAGTGGAACAAAGACCGGAGGAAGGCGAAACTGTCGCCGAAAACAGTTGGCAGTTGGTGAAAAAGAAGGAAAGCAAAGGGAAAGGTAAGGCCCCCAAGAAAACGGTGAAAATGGTGGCAAAAACCGTCCGCCGTTCCACCGTGCACATCGATCGCGTTCCCGCGAAGGCTTCCACCAGCAAGCCATCGATCGATACCGCACCCGCGGCGTCGATCGATAAAGCGGTTCCGGCTTCGTGCGGCGAAATCGCTACGGTCGCGATCGATAGCGCGGCACACGTTGCCGCGAGCGAATCTATTGTTCCAGTCCAGTCCACTGGAAGCGTTGTAGCGGCGAGCGAAAGCTCAGCCGCTGCGGTTCCGAACGATAGCGCGCCAGTTGCCGCTATCGAATCGGTTCTTACGTCACCCGACTCGCCAACAGGCGGCGAAATCCGTGATGACGTGAAACGCATCTCTGATGCAAACTTCGCGCAAGCCGCGGAAGAGTTGGCTGCCTTCCTGAGGCAGCCCTTCAAGGCCGAGAAGAAGGCCGTTCGACGCCCGGCTACGGCAAAAGACCCGGAAACCTCCGAGTCTGACGCCGAAAGCGGGAACTCGCCCTCCGTTGGCTTGCCGAAAAGAAAACATAAAAATGCAACAGCTGTTCGTAGGCGTGCTGTCACCTCTCAGGAAGAGGTTGAAATGGCATCTGACAGCGAGGAAGAGTCCATGTGCGTTGCACAATGCGACTCCGTGCCTGAGAGCATCCTTTACCAACTGTTAACACAGTCCACGGCCGACGGAGTGAGCGATGCCCCTGAACACTCCAACGACATGCACCCAAACCACCCGTCTTCTGAACAGGAGGCGGTTTCTTCCACCCCACCATAACAACACCATTGCGAGGAATCGCCTCCTCTAGCCGCTTGCGAATAACCTGTTGGAACTTCAACGGGTTGACGGCATGCTGGCGACGCGTCGGCGGGCGGTTGCCGCCGCATTCCTCAACTTCGACTGCTTCTTGCTGGCGCCTCACAACAAGCAGGCGGGGCCAAGTTTGAAAATCACGGGAAGAGGGCGCTGCGGCTACTGGCGGGAGGATGAACGAGACCACTCACCGCGAATTGGCGCCTTTCTGCTGAAGCCGGCAGTCGAAAACTCTCTGCGTAGCGTTCGCTTCGACGTGGACGGTCGAGTTGGACAACTTGTTCTCAAGTGGTCCGAATCGATCGACCTCGTTGTGACGAACATATACGCGCCAGTGAGCAACCACGGGGCCGAGGAACGCACTGCGTTCCTCGAATCCCTGCGGCGAGACTGGCTGGCTGAAGCGGACGTACGGAAGGCGCACCTCATTGCGGGCGATTTCAATCTCCGCCTGCTAGCAGGTGCACCCAACCGACGAGCACAGCTGGTCAACGAGTTGTGCGCAGCAATGAATGCACGCAACTTGTTGGCCGGTGATACCGGGAGAGATCGGAACATCGATCACATGTTTCTCGACAACCACCTGTGCACGCGGGTGGGAACTCGTGGAACGCTCCCGGCAGAGCTGTCCGACCATCCACGGCTCGTGCTCGACCTACATCCGCGCGACAAGGGTCCTCCCCTGAAAACGTGACGCCTGCCAGGGGACTGGTTCCGCCTCGCAGGAGCGGCGGAACATCTGCGCGCCTTCCTGCGAGAATTACATCTTCAGTCGCTCGCGGACTGGGACGAAATGAAGTACTCAGTCCGCGAGTTTTGCGAACAGCTTCCCCTGGAGCGCCTTCCTCCGGGCTTCGGAGAAGGTGTCAGGAACGAGCGAGCCTACCTTCAGGCCCGCCGGTATTCCAGACGACCCGACGTTCGTCGCCTGGCGGAATTCAAAGCTGAGGCGGAGAGGCAGGCCTGGCAGTCAGGCTCGGCCTGCTTGCTGGACCATCAGGGCCAAGAACGCTCCAGCCCAGCTCAGGTAAGCCGCATCGTGCGGGAGTTTTATTCCTCCTTATACGCGCCATTAACACCCGAGTGCCAATTCGCGCAGCAGTTGCTGCTGGATGGGGCTCCCGCGATCGGGGAGGAAGTTTGTTCCAGGTTGTCGGAACCATTTACGGTGGCAGAGATTGTCTCCGCCATCAGTAAATTAAAGACAAGAAAGGCACCAGGGGAGGACGGCCTGCCCGCGGAGTTTTACAAACACTTCGCGACAGAGCTGGCTCCCCTGGTGCTCAAGCTAAGTACGCTGATCCGCGAACACGGCGAAGTTCCCGCCTCGTTCCGATCAGCAAAAGTACGTCTCCTGCCGAAGTCAGGAGACCTACGCAACATTAGCAACTGGCGTCCCATCACAGTGGTGAATGCGAACGCAAAGTTGTATGCCAAATTGTGGGCTGAGCGTTTAGGACCGGTGGCGGATTCCGTGATCAGCCCGGAGCAAACATACGCTGTTCCCGGGCGAACCATGGAAGCCAACCTGCTCCTCGCCAGCACATGGTGGCAGTTGCAACAGCGCTTTGCACAGGACGGTCAAGGGAGCCTTGAGCACCCCTCTGACCAGAGAGACCCGGTAGAGGGTGGGGCGGAATCGGCGGGAGCCTTCGCCGTCGCTGTCGACTTGCGCAAAGCATTCGACTGCGTCGACCAGGATCTCCTTCTGGAGCTCCTGGAACGAATGGGATTCCCGTCCGTGCTCCAGTCTTACCTGCCCTCCTGCTGGCGCAACGCGTTGATTAACATTGTTTTCAGCGGCCGGCACGTGTATGGCGTGCCAGTGCGCCGCGGCATCCGGCAGGGTGACAGCCTGAGCCCCTTGCTCTTCAGCATCTACTTTGAGTTGGTGCTGAGGGCATACAGGGTAACTCTGGCAACCCTGCCGAGCTCGTGTCCCGGCACGCCTGCTGTGTCGGCCTATGCAGACGATCTTCTGCTGCTGCTTCCCGGGTCCACCCCGGCGAGTGCACTCGAGGACTTCTTCGAGTTGCTGCGCCGCGGGACGGGCCTGGAGGTGAACAGGGCGAAGTCGTCCATAACTTGTACCGGCTCGGCGTGGGCTGGACGGTCGGACTGGATCCGCTTGGGGATCCCCACGGGCAGGTGCTTTAAGTACCTTGATGTTCCGTTGGGGGAATTCTGCCTGACAGAAGCCTGGTCCGACCGTCTACAAAAGGCATCGTTGGCGATCGGTGCGTTTCACGAAGGCAAGTTTTACTTGCAGGAACGGGCCGCAGTGTGGAACGCGTTTGCGGTCCCCCTTCTACGCCCTTTACTTTTTGTGTGCCCCGCTTCTTATTTCGTCAGGAAAAGAGCAGCGGGCCTCCTACGGACAGTCCTTTGGGGCAAAGGGAGGTCCCGTGTGCGTCTTAAAGACTTGTGCGCTCCACGTAAAGACGGTGGACTTGGCCTACTTACGCTGGAGCGCATGGAAGTACAATTTCAGTTTAGGACTCTCGCCCTTGCGGCGGAATTGTGGGACACGCCTTGGTGCGGTCCAGCACGACTTCTGGCCCAGCGAGCCTCAGGATATAGCGGACTTTCTTCGTTTCTCTGGGCGCGCGACCGCAGACAAGCACACTCCGGCTTTCATCTGCGGCGCATGGCCGTTGTGGTTCGGAAGAACACCTGGATCTCCTGCGTCCCAGGGAACTACTCGGCATGGTTGCACGAGACAGTCTCCACTTGGGAAAAGCTTCACGTTCCGGCGGGCACAAAAAACACTTGCCTGAAAAGGCACGCCCGCTGGACGCTACAGGAGATCGTGCAGTCCCACGATCAGCTTCTGTGGGCCCTGATAACCCCGCTTGCTCCTGTGCTGCCCTTCCTACAAAACGCTAGAGACAACAGGGAGCAGGGGAAATGGACCGTATCCTGCACCATCAAAAGTAGGACACAAAAGATTAAGGCGTGGACATCTCGGCAGCTAGCGGACGCTGCGACGCCGAGTGTTCCGCCCAACGGAATCCGACGCTAAGGAGAGCTACTCGGACTATCTCCGGCGGAGATGAAGTGGCCCCCAGCGTCTTGGAATAGTGACTCTCTCCCCCTGAAATGGCAGGAGGTGGCGCTGCTCGTGATACATTGGGGTTTACCCTTCAAGGCACGCCTCTCTCACTCCACTCGGGGGGCTGTGGATTCCCAGTGCGACCGGTGCGGGGAGAAAGAGACATTCCCCCACCTCCTTATTGAGTGCATTGCTCTCCGCCCTCTCTGGGATCGTCTTGCAGCAATCCTGGACATTCGCGGAGGCGGCCCTAAAGATGTTTTTAGGCGACTCTTCTTGCGTGATGCCTTGTCCCCTCCCGCTACTGTGACAGTTCTTTGCTGCATTAGAGGGATCGTGTCGGCTTGGAACGCGACAAGAAGAAGGCGCCAACCTTGCGGCAATGCTGTACACTGGAGTCGCCTTTTTGTGAGAAACATTTGCAGGTGGAGACACCTGGGTGCACAACGGACGCAGCTGGTGAAGATCCTGAACAGGATCTAGAGGACCTTTCAGCGTGCAATGTGATTCCCTTCCCGCCCTCCCTTCCCAAACATAAGTACTCCCTCCAACTTTTAAATTTTTTTTCTTTGTTTTGTTTTTTTCTTCCCGTTCCCGCGCGTTGGAAGGACCTCGCCGGTTTAGAACCGGCAAGAAGCAAGCTGCTTTGTGCTGAACCATCAGGTTCTTCACCCGAAAATTACATGTATTTTTATTTTTTTAAATAAATCCTCCGGCATATCCGGGTAAAAACGCAGTGACGTCACCATCAGCTGACGACAATGCCGTTCCGGCATTGCCAGCGAAGGACGTCTGCGCGCCGATCGATGAAGCCGCCCCTGTCGCGCCTGCGCAAAGCGTCGGTGCGGAAAGCGAGGAGGCGGCGCGCATAACGGACGCGACCTTCGCGCAGGCCGCGGAAGAGCTGGCAGCCATGTTACGGCAGCCTGCCAAGGCCGAGAAGAAGGCCTTGAGACGACCGGCAGCGGTGAAGGGCCCGGAAAATTCCGAGTCCGAAACCGAAGCCGGTTGTTCTACTTCCGCAGCCGTGCCGAAGAGGAAGGCTGGCAAGAAGACCGGTTGCCCGAGACGGGTCGCCCCTCAACAGGTGGAGGAGGCCATGTCCTCGGGCACGGAGGAGGAGGCAATGTGCGTCGCGCCACGCGACCCCTCTGCGATCCGTGTCTCGGAAGCCAGCCCCATGGAAGTCGCTGTGGACGACGTGCTCCCGTGTGAGCAGCCGACCGTCGTCACGGCCGCCAACAAGCCGCCTCCCGCAAGGGAGGAGGCCGCCTCCACCCCACAATAAACGCATCAGTGTGTGGGCTCGCCTTCTGCCGCCGCTTGCGCATCACCTGTTGGAATGTCAACGGGTTGCGCGACGACGGAAAGAGGCGAGATGTAGCCGCCATACTGCGAGATTTCCACCTGGTGCTCCTGCAAGAGACGCACGTTCTCCGACCGGGAGATGTCCCGGAAATCGAAAGAATCGCGAAAGGGCGGCTACTGTGGAGGAACGGAACGGACAACTCCTGCGGAGTGGCCTTTCTGCTAAAGCCAACCGTCGACAACTCACTGCGCAGTGCACGGTTCGACGGGGATGGTCGAGTTGGGCAGCTTGTGTTCAAGTGGTCCGACTCGATCGACCTCGTAGTCACGAACCTGTACGCTCCGGTGAGCAGCCACAGGGCCAAGGAACGCACCGCGTTCTTGGAATCCGTGCGGCGAGACTGGTTGGCCGAAGCAGGCGTGCGAAGTGCGCACCTCATTGCGGGCGATTTCAATCTCTGCCTGCTGGCAGGTGCGCCCAGCGGACGAGCACAGCTGGTCAACGAGTTGTGCGCAGCCATGCATGCGCGCAACTTGTTGGCCGGCGATGCCGGGAGAGATCGGAACATCGACCACATGTTCCTCGACAACCACCTGTGCACGCGGGTGGGAACTCGAGGAACGCTCCCGGCAGAGCTGTCCGACCATCCACGGCTCGTGCTTGAGTTACATCCGCGCAATAAGGGCCCTCCCCTGAAAACATGGCGCCTGCCAAGGAATTGGTTGCGCCTCGCAGGAGCGGCGGAACATCTACGCTGTTTCCTGCGAGGATTCCAGCTTCAGACGCTCGCGGAATGGGACGAAATGAAGTGCTCATTCCGTGAGTTTCGCGACCAGTTTCCCCTGGAACGTCTTCCGCCGGGCTTCGATGAGGGTGTCAGGAACGAGCGGGCGTACCTCCAGGCGCGCCGTTATTCCCGGCGTCCCGACGTCCGTCGCCTGGCTGAATTCAAGGCTGAGGCGGAGAGGCAGACCTGGCAGTCAGGCTCGGCCTGCCTGCTGGATCATCAGGGCCAAGAACGCTCCAGCCCAGCCCAGGTAAGCCGCATCGTGCGGGAGTTTTATTCCTCCTTGTACGCGCCACTAACACCTGAGCGCCATTTCGCGCAGCGCCTGCTGCCGGATGGCGCTGCCGCGCTCAAGGAGGAGGACCGTTCCAGATTGGCGGAACCTTTCACGATGGCGGAGATCATCTCCGCCATCAACAGGCTCAAGAGAAGGCAGGCACCAGGGGAGGACGGCCTTCTTGCGGAGTTTTACCATCGCTTCGCGCCAGAGCTGGCCCCCCTGGTGCTCAGGTTAAGTGCGCTGATCCGCGAACACGGCGAAGTTCCCGCCTCGTTCCGGTCAGCTAAAGTACGTCTCCTGCCGAAGTCAGGAGACTTACGCAACATTGGCAACTGGCGTCCCATCACAGTAGTGAATGCGGACGCAAAGTTGTATGCCAAATTGTGGGTTGATCGTTTAGGACCGGTGGCGGATTCCGTGATCAGCCCGGAGCAAACATACGCTGTTCCCGGACGAACCATGGAGGCCAACCTGCTCCTCGCCAGCTCATGGTGGCAGTTGCGACAACGCGTTGCACAGGACGGTCAAGGGAGCCTCGCGTCCACCTCTCACCAAGAAGATCGTGCAGAGGGTGGGATGGACTCGGCGGGAGCCTTTGCCGTCGCGGTCGATTTGCACAAAGCATTCGACTGCGTCGACCAGGATCTCCTTCTGGAGCTCCTGGAACGCATGGGTTTCCCTGCCGTGCTTCAATCTTACCTGCGCTCCTGCTGGCGCAACGCGTCAATCAATATCGGTTTCAGCGGCCGGCACGTGTACGGCGTGCCCGTACGCCGCGGCATCCGGCAGGGTGACAGCCTGAGCCCCTTGCTCTTCAGCATCTACTTCGAGTTGGTGCTGAGGGCATACAGGGTAACTCTGGCAACCCTGCCGAGCTCGTGTGCCGGCACGCCTGCCGTGTCGGCCTATGCAGACGATCTTCTGTTGCTGCTACCCGGGTCCACCCCGGCGAGTGCACTCGAGGACTTCTTCGAGTTGCTGCGCCGCGGGACGGGCCTGGAGGTGAACAGGGCGAAGTCGTCCATGGTCTTCGTCGGTTCGGCGTGGGCTGGACGGTCGGACTGGATCCGCTTGGGGATCCCCACGGGCAGGTGCTTTAAGTACCTTGGTGTTCCGTTGGGGGAATTCTGCGTGACAGAAGCCTGGTCCGACCGTCTACAAAAGGCATCGTTGGCGATCGGTGCGTTTCACGAAGGCAAGTTTTACTTGCAGGAACGGGCCGCGGTGTGGAACGCGTTTGCGGCTCCCCTTCTTCGCCCCCCACTTTTTGTTTGCCCCGCCCTTTATTTTATTCGGAAACGAGCAGCGGGCCTCCTGAGGACAGTCCTTTGGGGCAAAGGGAGGTCCCGTGTGAGGCTCAAAGACTTGTGCGCTCCACTTTAGGACGGTGGACCTGGCGTACTTACGCTGGAGCGCATGGAACTACAACTTCGATTCAGGACTCTCGCCCTTGCGGCAGAATTGTGGGGCACGCCTTGGTGCGTTCCAGCACGCCTCCTGGCCCAACGAGCCTGCGGAATCGGCGGACTTTTGTCGTTTCTGTCTGCGCGCGTCTGCAGAAGACCATACTGTGGCTCTATGCTGCGACGCATCTTTGTTGCGGTTCGGGAGAACGCCTGGATCTCCTGCCTCCCAGGGAACTACTCCGCCTGGTTGCACGAGTCAGTCTCCACCTGGGTAAAGATCCACGTTCCGGCGGGCACAAGGAACACTTGTATGAAAAGGCACGCCCGCTGGACGCTGCAGGAGATCGTGCAGTCCCACTACAAGCTTCTGTGGGCCTTGATAACCCCCCTCGCCCCAGTGCTGCCCTTCCTTGTGAATGCCAGGGACAGTAGCGAGCAGGGGAAATGGACCGTGTCCTGCACTATAGGCGGCAGGACACAATCGCTAAAGGCGTGGACATCCCGGCAGCTAGCTGACGCTGCGACGCCGAGTGTCCCGCCCAACGGAATTCGACGCTGGGGCGAGCTACTCGGACTATCTCCGGAGGAGATGAAGTGGCCCCCAGCGTCCTGGAACAGTGCATCCCTCCCCCTGAAATGGCAGGATGTGGCGTTGCTTGTGGTCCTCTGGGGACTTCCATTCAAAGCACGCCTTCATCACACAACCCGGGGGGCTGTGGATCCTTATTGTGACCGGTGCAGGGAAAAAGAGACCTTCCCCCACCTTCTCATCGAGTGCAGTGCCATCCGCCCTTTATGGGATCGTCTCGCGGCGATCCTGGACTTGCGCGGATGCGGCCCAAAGGACGTTTTCAGGCGCCTCTTCTGTAGTGACGCCTTGTCCCCGCCCGCTAGTGTAGCAGTCCTCTGCTGCATCAGAGGAATAGTGGCGGCTTGGAACGCCACCAGAAGAAGGCGTCAGCCAACCGGCAACGCCTTACACTGGACTCGCGTTTTCGCGCGAAGTGTCTGCAAGTGGCGCCACTTGGGCGCTGAAAGGACTCAGCTTGTGCGGATCCTGAATAGGATCTAGAGGACCTCTCCACGCGCACCGTGATCCCTTCCCCGCCCTCCCATCCCTACAACATTTGTTCCCCCCCCCACATTTGAACTTTTTGTTTCTTTTTGTTTTTTTTTATTTCCCATCCTCGCGCATCGGAAGGACCTCTCCGGCACGGAGCCGGTAACCAGCAAGCTGTTATGGAGTGGTGAACCTTCGGGTTCGCCACGCGACAATTTTTCTGTTAGTTTATTTCTATGAAATAAATGCCCCGGCACATCCGGGTGTGAACGACCGTATTTCCCATCCCCGCGCATCGGAAGGACCTCTCCGGCACGGAGCCGGTAACCAGCAAGCTGTTATGGAGTGGTGAACCTTCGGGTTCGCCACGCGACAATTTTTCTGTTAGTTTATTTCTATGAAATAAATGCCCCGGCACATCCGGGTGTGAACGACCGTAAAGTGAGAGGACGTGTTTTTCGGTGCTTCCGAAAACCGTCTTTTTTGCGAGTGTCGGTGTTTTTCTAGGTGCGGTCGTTCCTGGGCAGAAATGCCCGAGGACACCGCCACCACGGCGAAGGGGGGCGAGCGAGCCTCGTTCCCCCAACCCATGGATGTGAGGGCCATCTCCCCCACGGATTCGGGTGTGAACAACCCGCCGCCGCGCGAACGCCGACGCCGCGACAAAGTCGCGAGCCCAGCGTGAGCAGCGACGATCGGGACTTCAACAAGGCGGCGGAAGAGTTGGCAGCTATGCTCCAGCAGCCTCCCAATGCCCAGAAAAAGTCCTTGAGGCGTCCGGCTGAGGCGAATGGACCGGTGACTTCCGAGTCCGAAGCCGAAGCCGGCAACGATCCGGCTGTCGCTCTCCCGAAGCGCAAATCGGGCCGAAAGGTAGGCAACCCGCGGCGCTCCCCACCTCCACCGGCGGAGGAAAAAATGCGGTCGGACCACGACGACGGGGAGGCGATGTCCGCAAGGTCTCGCGACTCCTCGCCGGAGACGTCCCTGGCAAAGCAGGGTCATCCAACCACCACCACAACCACCGACGGACCGCCTCCTTGCGAGCAACAGCCCGTCGCAATGGATACACAACTCCCGCCTGCTGAACAGCAGGCGGAGGACGGTAAGCAAGCACAATAAACACACCAACGCGTGGACTCTCCTCCTGCCGGCGACAGCGCGTAATCTGTTGGAACGTCAACGGGTTGCGCGACGACGGCAAGAGGAGAGAAGTGGCCGCCAGCCTGCGGGACTTCGACCTGGCGCTTTCGCAGGAGGCGCACGTTCTCCACGCAGGGGAGGCCCAGGAAATCGAACGGATTGCAGGCGGGCGGCTCGTATACCAAAACGGGAGAGACCACACCCGCGGTGTGGCTTTCATGCTGAAGCCAGCCGTCGTTGATGCGCTGCGCGACGTGCACTTCGACGGGGAAGGTCAAATCGGGCAGATTGTTGCCAAGTGGTCCGACGCGATCGACCTCGTCGTGACAAACGTGTACGCGCCCGGCGCGAGCCACAGGCGCGGGGAACGCACTGCGTTCTTCGAAGGCCTGCGGCGAGATTGGCTGGCCGAAGCAGACATGCGAAAGGCGCACCTCATTGCCGGGGACTTTAACGTCCGCCTGCTGGCAGGTGCGCCCGACATTCGCGCACAGCTGGTCAACGAGATGTGCGCTGCCATGCACGCGCGCAACTTGTTGGCCGGTGACGCCGGGACGAAGACGAGGATCGACCACATGTTCCTCGACAACCACCTGTGTTCGCGGGTGGGAAATCGAGGGGCAGTGCCATCCGAACTCTCCGACCATCCCCGGCTCGTGCAAGAAATACACCCGCGCGGTAGAGGTCCACCCTCCACAGCGTGGCGTTTGCCAGGGGACTGGTTGCGCCTCGCAGGAGCAGCGCAACATCTTCGCTCGTTCCTGCAAGGCTTCCATCTGCAGTCGCTCGCGGACTGGGACGACTTGAAGAGCTCAGTCCGCGAGTTCTACGACCAGTTTCTCCTTAACGGTCTTTCTCCAGGTTTCGGCGTCATCACTCGGGTACGCCCGGGGCGTTTACTAATAAACTTTACATGCGTGGTACAAGGCCCCACCACGGCCGTAAACACAGGACCTGTCGGGACATCGGGACGCAGCTTGGCGTGGCACTTCCCGACAGCGAAAGGGGATGAGGGGAAAAACAAAAAGAAAAATAAAGAAATAAAAAAAACAAAAAAAGTTTGGAGGGCAGGGTAGGGATCACTGGTCGCTGTGAGGAGGGCCCATCCTTCGAAGAAAGCCCTCGAGGTGTCTCCGCATATCTCCCAGTTGGGGCCATCCGGCAGCTCTTCGCAAGAAGCGCTGGGCATACGGGATGACATCCCTCGCCTGTGGACCCACTCCTTCGTTATTGGCGTCGCTCCATGCCGCCACGATGCCACGGACGCAGCACAAGGCTGCGATGGCTGCGGCTGGCTGCAGGGCGTCCTTCACGAAGAGGGGCCGAAGAACGTCTCTGGGAATGCTGCCCGTAGGGAGCCCTCGGTTCGCCCCGAACCGTTCCCAGAGGGGTCGGATGGCAGCACAGTCCACAATAAGGTGAGGAAGCGACTCCCGCTCCCCACACCTGGCACACGCAGGATCCACAGCTCCCCTCGTCCAGTGGAAGCGGCGCGCGTTGCAGGGTAAACCCCAGTGCAACAAAAGCAACGCCGACTCTTGCCACTTGAGGGGCAGGATCCTGGATTCCTTCATCACCGGGGGCCACTTCAGCTCATCCCTGGGGATGGCGAGCAGCTCGCCCCATCTTCTTAGTCCTCGCGGCTGGACGCTCGCCATCGTGGCGTCGGCCAGTTCTCCTGTTGTCCGGCCGCTGATCAACTTCTGGCGTCCCTCGATGCAGTAGGAGACTTGCCACCTTGGCGTCCGGGTGCTGTGAAGTGCCCTCCTTAGGAAGGGCAGCGCCGTAGCTAGGCAGGTCGTCTCTGCCCACGTGCATCTTCCTGGACTCTCCAGGAGATTCCGCAGCGTGCAGCGGGAGTAGGGGCTGCATCGAAGACGATTCCGCGTCTCGTGGCTTCTCTGGTTAACCACTGCCCACGTTCAATATTCTCCTCCAGCCAGACGGGGGAGTTGGCGGGGCAGCAAATCATCCAGATGTTCTCCTTGGCCAATGTTGCGATGCGCCCGAGCAGTAGGCCGCATCTTTGCATATTCCGGCCACGGCTCACAAGATAAGACGCGAGTCCATTGCACCGGGACACACGGCAGGCCAGGAGGCGGGCCGGAGTGCACCAATGGGTGCTCCACATCTTCGCTGCGATGGCGAGGCTTCGCCACCGCAGCTGCTTCTCCACGCGCTCCAGCGTCAGGAGGCCGAGACCGCCGTACCGACGAGGAGCGCTTAAGTCATCTAGAGGCAGACGTGGCCTCCCTCTGCCCCAGAGGGCGATGCGAAGTAGGTCCTTGGTCCTCTTTTTAACGTCACGGGGGACGGGGCACACTAAAAGCAGGGGGCGGAGGATGGGAGCCGCGAAGGCGTTCCACACCGCGACCCGTTCCGGCAGAAGGAACTTGCCTTCCAGGAACGGGCCGATTGCCAACTCTACCTTCTGGAGACGACCTGACCAGGCTTCTGCGAGGCAGAAGTCCCCTATCGGGACACCCAGGTACTTCAGGTACCTGGCCGTGAAGATCCCCAAGCGGATCAAGTCAGGCCGTCCGACCCACGTCGCACCCACCGGTACGACCGACGACTTCGCCTTGTTTACCCGCAATCCAGTCCCACGACTTAGCAGGTCGAAGAAATCCTCTACTGCGGCTGCCGGGGCGGACATGGGCAACATGAGCAGAAGGTCGTCGGCGTATGCTGCTATGGCGAGCGTGCCGGGGCACGAGCTGGGCAGGGCAGCCAAAGTCACCCTGTACGCTTTCAGCACCAACTCAAAGTAGGTGCTGAAGAGCAGGGGACTGAGGCTATCGCCCTGCCGTATGCCCCGTCGCTCCGGCACGCCGTACACCTGTTGGCTGGAAAAGACGATGTTGACAAAGGCATTGCGCCAGCATGAGCTCAGGTAGGAGAGAAGGAAGGGTGGGAAGCCCATGCGACCCAGGAGCTGCAACACTAGCTCCTGGTCTACGCAGTCGAACGCCTTGTGGAGATCAACGGCGATCGCTAGGGCTCCCTTCCCAGCCCGGGTATCCATTCCCAGCCCAGCTGGCGGTCCCAAAGTGGGGTTGCCAATGTTTCCCCCTGTTTCCTTCAGGCAAGGCTGCACATGGAACCATGTGCTCGCGAAGAACAGGTTGGCATCCATACTTCGCCCGGGAACAGCGTATGTCTGCTCCGGGCTAATTATGGAGTCTGCCACCTGTCCTCTACGCGAAGCTCACAGTCCAGCGATCAGCTTGGCGTCCGTATTCACATTTGTGATCGGACGCCAGTTGCCTAGGGATCTCAGGTCCCCTCCCTCCGGGAGGAGCCTCACACGGGCTGACCGAAACGAGGCGGGAACGTCGCCTTCGTCTCGGATCAGCCCGGTCAACTGGAGCACCAGGGAAGCCAGCTCTGTCGCGAAGCATTAAAAAAATTCCGAAGGAAGGCCGTCCTCCCCTGGCGCCTTACGCCTCTTAAGCCTTTTAATACCGGCGAGAATTTCACCGGTAGAAAAAGGCTCGTCGGGGCTGATCCTCTCCTCCTCCCCTATTGCCTGGCCTCCGTCCGGAAGCAGGAGCCGCTTTCGGGGCAGGTGCCCCTATCTCCATGGGTACGGGGGACGTTCGCCCGGCCCCCACCCCACATTCACTAGTGGCGGGATCTGGCATTTCTGCCATCCCCCGACCACTGATGCACCGCACTACACCAATAAAGTCGAACGAGTCAGAAGCGCGCAGAGAACACGTCTGAACGTCGGCACTGCTGGTGTTGCATTGGGGGCTTCCTTGCAACCCCCGCCGACACCACTGGACGAAAAGGGGTGTCAACCCTAATTGTGTCAGCTGCGGGAGAGAGAATACCTCCTCAACCAGTTAGTGGATTGTGTTGCCCTCCGTCGCTTGTGGGAACGCTTTGCCGCAGCCCTGGGGATCCCCGGAGGCAACCCCTGAGACGCTTTGCGCCCCTTCTTCGTCCGTGACGCCCTGCCTCCAGCGGCCTCGCTTGCAGCCTTGTGCTGCCTACGCGGGATCGTCGTGGCATGGAGCAAAGCGACGGGAGGATCCAGCGACGGGGATGCCAGCGTGTATGCCGCCCGTTTCCTCAGGATGGCGACGCGATGGCCCCATCTGGAACCACACAAGCAGAAACAGCTTGCCGGCATCCTCCAGAGGATGACGGACCGTACCAGCAGACTGTGATCCCTTCCCGATCATTCCCTGATTTTTGTTTATTTTTTGTTTTCTTTTTGTTTCGTTCCCCCTCCCCTCTGCTGCCGAGGTCGACCGCGCCGGTCTGCGCACCGGTAGCCCGGCAGGCTATATCTTTCCAGGGCGTGGCAGGACTACTGGTCCAGTCACAGATTGTATAGGTTTATTCCTGAGAGTAAACGTCCCGGCGCACCAGGGTTTCAATGGAGAATCCGGAGCGTCGAGCGGACGTGTCTTTTCGTTGCTCCTGAGTTTCATTTCCGTTGGTGCTTGTGCGTGGTGTGGGTGGAGGATTAGGCAGCAATGCCTCATACCAAAACCGGTGAGCATCCGGGGGCGATGACCTCATTGCCCCCGGAGGAGATGGAGGTGGGGGCTCCCGCATCAGTGGAGGCTTCCGCCAGCATGGATGCGCCCCGGCCCTACCCAGGGCTTGGAACGCCGTGGCTGCGGCACCTACGCCAGCAACTATGGCGGAAATGCGCGCTTACCTGGAGGAGGGGTATAACCCACCCCTTCTATATAAGGTAGGCGGTTTATATTCTTCCGAGAACGCGCGCGCCTTTTCGCAGGCGATGCGCGTTCTCGGTGTACAAAAAGAGGAGCTTCTGGCTATGTCCGTCAGAAGCGGGGATCAATTTGTGGAAGTTATCTGCAAGAAGGTAACTCTTGCGCAGAGACTTCTGCGAACCCCCGTCATTAAGGGCAGCCGGAGGCTTCTCCGCATTACTACAGACCGGTCGTTGATCATTCACCTGACCGGTATCACGTTACGAATGACGAAGGTGGCCGTCCGGAACGGATTAAAAAAATTTGCAACTGTCCACGCGCTGTGGGGAAAGTCTACTCCTTTTGTCGATTACGACGGGGTGCTTGGCGGCCTGGGTACAGCGCGAGTGACGGTTCGCGAGGGACGTGAGTTTCCCCACAAACTCACCGTCAACGGTGAATCGGTTGACGTATGGTACGTAGGAAAACCCAAGTTTTGCGCCTGCTGCAGCAGCTTTGGCCACCTTAAAATGAGGTGTCCGAGCGTGCAGTGCCAGCAATGCAAAAAAGCGGGGCACACCCGTATGGTGTGCACCCAAAACACAGTCCGCGTCGTGTCCGCGAAAAACGCGAGAAAGCGCGCGGCTAAAAAGAGAAAGAAGCTGGCAGCTCGTGCTGCTGCTAAGGAGGTCACCTCCGCCACCAAGGCGAAGGCCAGCCCCGAGACCCCGGCGAAAACCGCCGAAAAGGTCGAGGGCGAGGGTCAAGAGCCAGGGTGGCAAAAGGTCGACCCCAAGAAAAAATTCCATAAGAAGGGAAAGAACGTGGCGAAACGGAGCGAAACCGCTCTGCAACGCGAAAAAATTAAAAGCTGCTGCGTCGTTGTAGAGCGGATTTCCGCCATCGACGAATGCGGCGCTAAAGAACTCGCCGCTGCCCCTGCTCAACCCTCCGTTGACAAAGTCCACAAGGAGGGGAGCGAGACGGCGGCTTCCGTCATCGAGCCCACGCTCGATGACGTCGCCTTCGAGAGCGCCGCGGAGAAGCTGGCTCTCTCGTTGCAGCCGGTTGCCCCCAAGTCTGGCAATCCGGGTCGTCCAGCTTGCTGGACGACCAGGGCCGGGAATGTTCGTCCCCGGCGTCGGTACGGCATCTCGTGCGGAGTTATTATTTCTCCCTTTACGCCAGGGCGCCCCCGGATCAAGATGCCTCTCGGCTCTTGCTTCCGGATGGTGCCCCGGCAATAGGGGGGGAGGAGTGGTTAAGCCTCGATGAACCTTTTACCACCGGCGAAATTCTCGCCGGTATCAAAAGGCTCAAGAGGCGGAAAGCTACAAGGGAAGACGGCCTTCCCGCGGAGTTCTAACAGAGCTTCGCGGAAGAACTGGCACCCCTACTGCTTCAGCTGACAAGGCTGATCCGACACGAAGGCGATGTTCCCGCCTCGTTTCGGTCAGCGAGAGTGAGGCTCCTTCTGAAAGGGGGAGACCTTAGGAATTTGAACAACTGGCGTCCGATCACGATTGTGAATACGGTCGCCAAGTTGGTTGCCGGGCTATTGGCTTCGCGTCTGGGGCAGGTGGCAGAATATATAATTAGCCTGGAGCAGACATATGCTGTTCCCGGGCGAAGTATGGATGCCAACCTCTTCTTCGCGAGCACATGGATGCACGCCCAGAGGTGTCAAAAGGAAGGGAAAGGAAAAATCGGTAACCCCACTTTAGGGCCGCAAGCAGGGCAGGGAATGGACTCCCGGGCGGGGAAGGGGGCCTTAGCGCTCGCAGTCGATCTCCATAAGGCGTTCGACTGTTTTGACCAGGGGCTTTTGCTGGAGCTCCTGGTTCGCATGGGCTTCCCACCCTCCTTGATTACCTACCTGCGCTCTTGCTGGCGGAATGCGATTATCACCATCTTTTTCAGTAGTCAGAAGGTGTATGGCATGCCGTTGCGGCGAGGCATCAGGCAGGGAGATAGCCTTAGTCCCCTGCTCTACAGAACCTACTTTGAGTTGGTGCTGAGAGCCTACAGAGTGACTTTGGCCTCCTTGCCGAGATCGTGTCCCGGCACGCCCGCCGTAGAAGCCTTTGCCAACGACCTTCTGCTCCTGTCACCTATGTCCACCCCGGCTTCGGTGGTCGAGAAGTTCTTCGATCTGCTCAGCCGTGGGACCGGACTGCAGGTCAACAGGGCGAAGTCGTCGGTGGTGCCAGTAGGTGCGGCGTGGGCAGGGCAGCAGGACTGGGTCCGTCTGGGGATCCCCACGGCGAGGTGCCTCAGGTACCTTGGTGTGCCGTTGGGTGACTACTCCCCTGCGGAAGCGTGGTCCAGCTGTCTTCAAAAAGTCGAGACGGCGATCGGCCCGTTCCTGGAAGGCAAGTTTCACTTGCCGGAACGGGCCGCGGTTTGGGACGCCTTCGCGGCCCCCATCCTCCGCCCCTTGCTTTTTGTTTGCCCCGCCCCCAGAGAATGCAAAAAGAGGAAGAAGGACCTCCAGAAGATGGGAAGATGTTAAGCGGCTGGACCACAGGAGAACTGGCGGACGCCACGACCCCGAGCGTCCAGCCGCGTGGACTAATGAGATGGGGCGAGCTGCTCGCCATCCCTACGGATGTGCTGAAGTGGCCCCCGGTACTAAAGGAATCCAGGATCCTGCCCCTTAAGTGGCAAGAGTCGGCGTTGCTACTTCTGCACTGGGGTTTACCCTGCAACGCACGCCGCTTTCACTGGACAAGGGGAACTGTGGATCCCGAGTGTGTCAGGTGCGGAGAGCGGGATTCGCTCTCCCACCTTATTGTGGACTGTGCTGCCATTGGACCCCTCTGGGAACGGTTCGGGGCGACCCTGGGGCTCCCTACGGGCAGCACCCCCAGAGACGTTCTTCGGCCCCTCTTCGTGAAGGACGCACTGCAGCCAGCCGCAGCCATCGCAGCCTTGTGCTGTGTCCGTGGCATCGTGGCGGCATGGAGCGACGCCAACAAAGAAGGAGTGGGTCCATACGCGAAGGATGTCATCCCATACGCCCAACGCTTCATGCGGAGAGCTGCCGGATGGCCTCAACTGGGAAATATACGGTCGGACCTCGAGGGCTTCCTTGAACGAATGGGCCCTCCTCACAGCGGTCAGTGATCCCTTCCCTGCCCTCCAACTTCTTTTTGTATGTTTATTTTTTTATTTTTCTTTTTGTTTTATCCCCATCCCCCTTCGCTGCTGAGGAACGCTACGCTGGGCTGCGTCCCGGCGTCCCGGCAGGTCCAGTGCATATGGCCGTGAGCGGGGCCTTGTACCGCGGATGTAGAGTTTTTTAAAAATAAACGCCTTGGGCGTACCCGGGTGTAAACTCACAAGGCTGGCAAGAAGGCCGTCAGGCGTCCGGCTTCCCCTCTGGAGTCGGCCACTTCCGACCTCGAGGTGAAGGCCGGAAACACAGCATCCATCTCTGCGGCACCCCGTAAAAAGGCAGGACGAAAGTCCACAATGCCCCAGAAGATCGTCTCCCCCGACGAAGGGGAAGAGATAGCTTCCGCAAGCGAGGGTGCCATGAGCGTGGGAAACTCCCGGGACCCGTCGCCCGAGAGAATTCCACGCTCGGACACGGAAGGGATGGTGAGGATGGAGGCCGAACAGGTACCCCAGGCGCCTGAAGAGGCCTCCGTCCTCGTTCCGATGGTCGTCGTACCGATGGTCCTTTCCTACACCTGCCCCGCGGCAGGTGCCGCGACGCCACTTTCCCAGCCATAATGCCGGGAATAGCCTCTCGCCGTCGTCTTGTGAGCGCTTGTTGGAACGTGAACGGGCTAAGCGACGACGGCAAGAGGCGTGACGTAGCCGCCACCCTGGCATCCTTCGACCTGGTGCTGCTGCAGAAGATCCACGTGATCTGTGCAGATCAAGCCCGGGAGATTTTCCACCCTGTCACGACGGGGCGTTTATTCCATATAACATAACGAAAAAAAGCAATTATACAAAATAAACCAATTGGGAACCAAACTCCCAACCGACGACTGAACAAGAATGAAGAGAATATTGCTGGCACGGAGGCCAGAGTAACAGTTTCTTGAACGGAGTGGGGGGGCGGGAAACACAAAGAAACCAAAATAAATTGAAAACAATGAATAAGGAGGACGGGATAAGGGTCTTTGGGATCGCTCTGGAAGACACGGGGATAAAACCATGGGCACCGGAAATTTAACCGAGCGAACGGGGACGGGGTATGGGTGGACGAGAGGTCGCAGGGGTCACCGGATTACGCCGTACTCAAAGGTGTGTAAATCGGTGATGTATGCCAGTGATGTCCTCATTCACCTTGTCACGAAGATGAGACCACCTTAAAGCCTTCTCCATGAATTGAGCTGCAAGCAGGTGAGCCTCCCTTCGCTGCGATGACAACTCCAGGGCGCAGCGAACCTTCACGATGGCGCGAACGCAACACATGGTTGCGACAATCGCGCCAACCGAAAGTCCATTTCTGCTGAAGAAGCGCCGCTGCACATCAATGGCAGTGCCTCCTTGTGGCATGATTGCCGAAGTGAGCCTTCGCCACAGTTCCCGGAGGTCACCGCAGTCCAGCAAAAGGTGCGGAAAAGACTCGATCTCTAGGCACCTTAAACAGTTTGGCAAAGCAGCTCCCCCGGAAAGCCATGCATTAATGTTCATGGGGCGGCAGGAGATCCAGCTTTGGGCTTCCAGCAGTGAGGACAGCTGCCTCAGCGGGAAGCCAAACCCTATTCTGGTGTGCCGAAAGTGGGGTAGCAACGAAAGCAGTCCCTCGCTTCTTGTGCAGCGCCTCAGTATAAGGCGTGCGGGTAAGCACCACGGCGTACACCACAGCTTGGCGCAGAGCCGCAGCATGCGAAACTGCACCTGCAGTTCGATGCTGTTTAAGTCGAGGATGCCCAATCCTGCATCCTGACGCGGCGCCACCAAGTCTTTAAGTCAAACACGGGATCTTGCAGCGCCCCACAACGCTTTGCGTAGAAGGCGCTGCGCCCAGACTTTGACTTCCTGGAGGGGTGGACAAACAAAAAACAGGGGACGGAGGAGGGGGGCAACGAAGGTGTTCCAGATGCAGGCCCGTTCCGGCAAGACGAACTTGCCTCCTGAAAACGGGCCAAGTGCACACTCTGCCTTCCGAAGGCAGTCCGACCACGCTTTTGAGATGCAGAAGTCGCCCAACGGCACGCCAAGGTACCTGAGGTACCTGCCCGTGGGGATCCCCAGGTAGATCCAGTCGGACTGCCCCTCCCACGTCGCACCCACCGGAACAACCATACACTTACTCCTGTTAACGCTCACGCCAGCACCGCGACGAATCAACTCAAAGAAGTCTTCAAGCGATGTCGCCGGGGTGGACATGGGCAACAGGAGAAGCAGGTCGTCGGCATAAGCTGCCACGGCCGGCGTACCTGGACAGGAGCTCGGCAGATTGGCTAGCGTCAGCCTGTAAGCCTCCAGCACCAATTCAAAATAGATGCTGAAGAGCAGTGGGCTTAAGCTGTCACCCTGCCTAATTCCTCGTCGTACCGGCACGCCGTACACGCGACAGCCACTGAAAACAATGGATGTAATCGCGTGGCGCCAGCAGGAGCGCAAGTACGCCAACAGGGATGCCGGAAGTCCCAGAAGTTCCAAAAGCTCAAGAAGAAGCTTTTGGTTCACGCAATCGAAAGCTTTGTGCAGATCGACTGCAACCACCAAGGCTCCCGGTGTCTCCCTTTCCTTCCCGCGCCTCCGTCGGTGAGAGATCGAAGGCGTCGCTTCCGCACGACGATCCACCGTTACACGATGCTGCAATTGCAGCCATGTGCGGATGAACAAGAGATTCGCTTCCATGGACCGACCAGGAACAGCGTACGTCTGCTCCGGACTTACCAAGGATTCCGCGATCCTACCCATCCGCGCCACCCAGAGTTTCGAGAACAACTTGACGTCCGAATTCGCTAATGTGATCGGACGCCAGTTGTTCAGTTGGCGCAAATCTCCGCCTTTCGGCAGTAGACGCACCTTCGTTGAGCAAAACGAAACGGGGACATCGCCCGAGTCTCGCATCAGCGACGAAAGTTGGAGCACCAGGGGGATGAGCTCCGCCGCAAAAATCTGAAAGAATTCCGCGGGGAGCCCATCTTCGCCTGGCGCTTTTCGTATCTTGAGCCCCGAGATGGCCGAGGAAATTTCCTCTGCCGTGAAGGGCTTATCAAGACGCGCGCGTTCCTCCTCGTCTACAACAGGTGCGTCAATCGGCAGAAACAGCCGGGAGAGGCTGCGTTCCGTCGGTGCCTCTGTATATAGAGAAGAGTATTGCGCCTGACTATCCGTCGCACGTCGGCTGGAGCCGAGCATTCCCGGTCCTGGTCGTCGAGCGGAACTGTCGCCCCTGACTGCAACACCTGGCGCTCGGCCTTGGCCTTGCACTCGGATAATCGTCCAACGTCCGCGAGCCTGGAAAAGGAGCGGGCCTGCAGAAAATCTCTGCTGTTGGCTGCACCCTATCCGAAGCCGCGCGGAAGCTGGTGCAAGGGAAACCGGCAGCAGAACTCGCGGACCGATCTTTTCAGATCGTCCCAGTCCTCGAGCTCACTTATGGCAAAGAACGAGGAGGTACTGGCGAAGATGCTCAGCCGCCTCTGGGTGGCTTAGCCAGTCTGCCGGCATCCTCCAAAAACAGTTTGGAGGCCCCTTGCCTGGCGGGAGCATCTCGAACTCGAGCCTGTTGTGGTCTGAAAGCACGGACGGCACGGGACCTCTCCGACCCACTCGACAGAGCAAGTGTTCATCAAGGTATACGTGGTCCGGCGTTGCTGCCATAACAGGGTCGCTAGCGAACAAGTTGCACGCGTGCACGGACGTGCACATCTCATCCGCTAGCAACTTTTCTCTTTTGTGGGATCTATTCTCGGAAAGCAGGTGGACGTTAAAGTCCCCCGCAATGAGATGGGCCACAGTAGGGTGAGATCGATTGAGACACTGGCTTTGAAGGGAACCGAAGAACTCAATCCTTTCGGCCCTTCGTCCAGCACCGCTCGGCGCCTACATGTTGGTTACGACAAGGTCGATCGAGTCGGACCACTTGAGTACAAGCTGTCCCACTCGGCCTTCCGTGTCGAAACGAACGCTGCGCACCGTTCTTGCCAAAGTTCCTCGCACGAGGAAAGCGACGCCGCACGTACGTGCAACGCCGCACCTATAGAGTAGCGTTTCGCCCTCGCGCCGTTCGATTCCGGCGGCCTGCTCTCCGGAGATGCTGTGAATCTCCTGCAGGAGCGTCAAGTCGTAGGCGCGCAGAGCGTCAGCCACTAGTCGTCTCTTCTCCTCGTGTTGGAGCCCGTTCACGTTTTAAGACGTTACGGCAACACGACGAGAAGACGCGATTGCCCTCATCACGGCTGGGAAAGCGAGGCCGTGGTGCTCGCCTCACCAGGAGAGCGGGCAGTGAGCAGCACGACGGGCTGGAGGGCGCGGTCGCCACCGGCCTCAACTGTGCTGCACGTAATCGGGTGCTTCTTCCCGGGAGCAGAACCTGTGGGTTCCGGGGTGAGCACTCGCCGTTCCGCGGCGAGTGTGTCACGCCTCAGGGCTTCAGCCCTGCGGGCGCTCGCTCCCGCGCGAGTAACGCGTCGTTCAGCTGCGTTATCGGACTCCTTTGCGGAGTCTGATGCTCGCACGATCGACGTGCAATTGCATCCGTCCGATTGCACTGGAATGGTCTTCTCGGCGGTCACAGAAGCGAACTTGCATGCGTTGAAGGCGCTGGCTTTTTCCTTGGAAGAGTCACAAGCCGCGCGTGTTTTCGTATTCCCCCGACTGCTTTTTCCTTTGGAAGAGCTCAGGGATGGAGGTTGCGGAGCTTTTTTTGGAGATTTTTCTTTCCTCCTCTCCACAACCTTCCATTCGACTTCGCGATTTTTGGAGGCTTCCGCGACACTAGTTGCGGAAACCTCCGGGATTTTCGCTGCGTTCTCTGGGGGTGTTGCTTTCGCTACGCCTTTCAAAGGCGGCAAAGGAGTCACCTTCTTGACAGTCGGGAAATGGCTCCTCTCCTGCCGAGTCGGTGAACTTGCTTCGCGGCTCAAAGTATTGTGCGCTCGACAACTTAATCAGTTAATTGTGCTCGTGTGTGCCCGGAGAGAGGAATTTTTAAAAACGAAACTACAAAAGAAGCGCCGAGGAGATCGCGGCAAAAGACCTGCAGTGGTCCCGTGCAACAAGACCAGCTGCCAGGATGCAGGCGCCTCGAGAAGGAGTGTATAGACCGTCCTTCCCCATGGAAGCCATGGAGGTGACGTGCGGCAACGGCTAGACGGTGGCAGGCATGCCGAGGATCGCGCCCGCGGCGTGCTTTGCTGCGCCGGCGGCGGCGATTCAAGGGTCGTGCCCGCGGCGACGACGGCGGAGGTCGTGCGCACGGCGGCGACGCCGAGGCTCGTGTTCGCGGCGGGTAAGGTCGCACCTGCGGCGGCGATGCCGAGGGTGCCGCCCGCGGTGGCAACGGTGGCGACGTCGAGGGTTGCGCTCGGAGCGGCGGCGTCCCAGGCAGGACCCGCGGGCGTCCACGCGGTTCAGGGCGAGACGCCATCTTGTTCGGCTGCGGCGGCGCAGCCCTTTTCCTATGCGTCGGTGGCGGCTGGACAAGCGAGTGTCCACCCACCAAGAAAATTCGCGAAACCTCTATGCGGTAAAGTCCAAAAGGTGGATCGGCCGATCGTGGAGTTAGGGCCGAATGTGAAGCCCATCATTTTCAGGACTTAGCTGATCAAGTTCAGTAATATCAGGGAGGTGTATCTGTCCCTCGATAAGACGGATATCAATTTTGATCGCATACAGGCGATCATACCGGCAAATAACGGGTTCACAGTCTTCACAGACTGTGAAAATATTAGAGAGCGCTTGCTCCAGAAGGGGATCAATATACAAGGGAGGATGGTTTGTGGTGTTGACGAGATGCCATACACAACCGTGTTTCTGAACGGCATCTCCATCCTCATACCGCAACTAACGGTGTGGAACTTTTAGGAGCAGTATGGGGAAGTTGTGGACCTTGAATTCCAGAACTTCTCTGGAAATATATTTTCAGGCGACATGATCGCCAAAATGAAGTTGAAAGAGGGAGCTGTGATCCCTAAATTAGCCGTTCTTGACGAACAATCCCTGGGAGTGAACGTGCGTTACCGGCAACAGCAGATATTCTGCACCGGGTGTAACAGTTCGGCCACAGGGCCGGCGCTTGCCCAACGAGTCGTTGTTTCCGCTGCGGCAAAGTAGGACATCAAGTCCGAAACTGCCCGCAGCCGGAGGTGTGCTCCTTCTGCAAGAAACACGGACATGCCAAATGGAGCTGTCCGGAGTTTGCAAACTGCAGAAGGATTCGAGGTCTCTCTCCTGTGAGAGAGAGAAACATCAAGGAGGCCAAACATCCTTAGAAGGCAGGAAGGCAGAAAAAAGTGAAGGAAGCCGTCCCGGTGTCGGCAAATGGCTTCATAGAAGTGGGAAAGAAGGTAAAGAGGGGGATGCTCGTCAAGGAGCAAGAAACTCCTCAAATCCTGGAAGCAGCAGAGCATGAAGGCGAGAAGATAGAGGTAGCGCTGAAAGGCGCGAAGGAAGAGAGGCAAGAAGCCACTAAAGTGTCGCAGGAGGCTCTGCAGACTACGGAGGAGTTGGCAACACGGGCGGAAAAGATCATGGAGGTGCAGAGCGGTCCTCAGCAAGAGAAAATCTTGCAGAAGATCTGCACTGCACAAGAGAACATCAACCAGGTGGCGGAGGTCGCTGAACGCGAGAAGTTAGAGGAACAGCTTCTCGACGTGAAGGCGAACTTCTGCGGCAAGTTCGAGATAGAGGCGCTATCTCGAAAATTGATCGCGCAGGCGGAACACTTTACGGTGGAGGCGGAAATTACCGACCTCACAGGTACGGAGAGTGACGCCGGCAGCAAGAAGACCGCTGCTTCTTCATTGTCTCGGAGAGCACACTCTCTCAGACAGAAGAAGCTCAGGAAAGCCAAAGAATAGGTCTTCCCCTTTTATGGCCTCTTCCCTATCAACCGCCAGGAGGATGAACATCGCCTCCTGGAACGTAAACGGTGTGTTCGACCAGGGAAAAAGAAGAAGGATTGTGCGGACCATCGCACAACAAGACATCGTGTGCCTGCAGGAGACCCACAGGATGGGTCTGGAGATAAGCCAGAGAATGGAACGGCGATTCAACGGGCAGATGGTCGTCAACGAATCAGAACGGAACACGAAAAGTGTGGCGGTGCTAATAAAGAAGCACTTAGCCCTCACTATTCTGGGAGTGTTCTGTCCCCAACCCGGACGAATCATCGGCGTGCGACTGGCCTGTTTCGCGACTGTTCACCTTATCCTGGTGAACGTGTACGGGCCGCACAGGCTAAAACACCGTTGTGCGGAGGCGCTGCATGCAACACTCCGGCAAAAGGTCGCCCCTAAGGACGTCGTGATTGTTGCTTTCGATCTCAACATCTTGGATGAGATCATTCATTCGGAAGACGCCAGAGGAAGGACGGCGTATCGACGGCTATCCGAGGAGTTCGGACTGGTCTGGCGAACAGCAATCCACAAGCCAATCGATCACGTCCTGCACAGCACCGAACTTGGGAACCGCATCCAGGGGTTGCGCGACACTATGACTACGGTGTCCGATCACCCCCTGGTGCGGTTTTCCCTAAGAACGGAGAATCCTCGGCGGAGAAAAGGCACCAGGGCAGCGCTCATCAGCATGCCCGCCTGGTTCGAAACCCATCCCGGACATCAGGCTGTCCTGGAGGCGAATCTGAGGGCAACAACAATCCGAAGAGTCGCCAACTGGGACAGCCTGAAACACAGGATACACCTGTTTGCGAACATGGAGTTCGGGGATAGGCGCTTGAGGCAAGAGGCGTACCGGGAGCTGAACATCCAAGATCGCTCCCTCTCAAAGTACTTCGATCAGTACGAGAGTCTGTACTTTCTCAATAACATAAAAGGAGAAGTCGGCGTGCTGGAGAAGAGAAATCTGGCAACAGATATCTCCTGCATCCAATACGACGGCCAAAAGCGACAGTCGTCTGAGGACATCGTGGATGCCTTTCACAGGCATTACACGAAACACTTCAGGCGACAACAGCTGTGCCGCTCTAGTCAACAGGCCTTCTTGAGCTATCTCCTGAAGAGGACCGACGACCTCCAGCGGAACAGACTGGAGGAAGAGTTCTCCGAAGAAGAGGTGAAGACTGCGTTTGGGCAACTTCGCAAGGACGTGGCAGCGGGCATTGACAGTGTACCCATCACGCACTATCAGCGGTAACTGCACGCCTACCTGCGCTTGTTCCACCAGTTGACCCTCTGCATCGGGGAAGAAGGCAGACTACCTCAGTCCTTCTACGAGAGTCGGATGAGATTGCTGAAGAAAGGAGGCGACTCTACCCAGATCGCCCAATGGAGGCCAATCCGGATTCTAAACTCCGATGCCAAGTGGTTGGCGAAGATCTGGTCTAACCGCTTAGGCAAGGTCATGTCGAGGCGGATCTCTCCGGTCCAGACATGTGCAGTCCCAGGACGACACATGTCGGACAATGTGAAGTGTGCCCAGGCCACTGTTGGACTCAGTCGATACGTCGGCGAGAACCTTGTGCTGGTGTTCACTGACATGGAGAAGGCCTTCGACTCCATCGACCAAGGGATGCTGCTGAAGGTTCTGGAGAAGATAGGGCTTCCGGAACACTTCAGCAACTTCGTGAGGGCGGTACTCCAGAACCAGTACTGCCGGATCAAGATCAACGGCCAGGAGACGGCAGCAATCAGGATGGAACGAGGAGTCCGACAGGGCGACTCGCTAAGTCCGATGCTGTTCGTCATCTATATGGAGGCGTTGTCGTCCTTTATCGAGAAGAGCGGACTACTAAGCGGGATTACCATCGATAGCCAGCGTCTTACCCATCTGGCATACGCCGATGATCTAGTCTTCTTCATCAAGGGAGACAAAAATCAGCGTGCGTTTCTGGGTGTGGCGGCCCTGATGGAACAGGGCTTGGGCTTAAAAATCAATTTCCAGAAGAGCCAGATTTTGCCCGTCGGAATACTGGATCTCTCCACTCTAACGGGTAGTGGATTCCGTACAGTGGACACGGCCAAGTAACTGGGAGTCTACATCGGCGACGGCTCTGCGTCGAAGCTGCTGTGGAAGGAAATCCTTAGGAAAACGGCCAAGGAAGCAGCAAAGTACACCCGAACGGACCTTGGGATGAAGCGAAAGGCCAACATATGAAACGGAGTACTCCTTCCGAAAGTGCTCTTCGGGGCGGCCTTCGCGAGAATGAACAAGGACACTACTAGGGAGTTCGACAAGCTGCAATGAAGAACACTCTGGGGCCACTATCGCCCAAGAGTAAGACTGAAACCCCTGTGTCGTCCCAGGGAAGAAGGCGGATCCGATATGAAGTCGCTTGCACATTCCATGGAAATCATGGATACGCGACACATCCTGGACATTGCCACTTACTGGGATGACTGGCCGTATGCGGCGCACAGGGCCTACGCGTTGTTGCTTAACAACTCGAAAGGCCTGATGACTGCGCTGCTAGGCAAAGTAGGGGAATGGATAACAATCGACCCGACCTGGAGGAGGAAGCAACGGCTGGTGCGGAAGCACCAAATCAAGATCGTACCGCGAAGCAGGGAACTCTGGCAGGACGGGTCCATCCTGGTGATCCCTTGGTTGCTTCCTGTCCCGCCGGACACGAGAAGCTGGATCTACCAGCGGACCAGAGTTACCCTACTGCAAATCCAGGAGTAAAGGCGAGGAGGCTACCTACATCAAACACGTATACTTCGGTATCCAGAGATGATGTTAGGAAGGTTTACCCACAGGAACCGCGAAGTGTGGTTCAACTACAACGACTTCGCATGGTCAAGGGTAACCAGAACAAACCTCCGAAGGCTTATCCAAGAAAACGACCATGACACCAGTGCCCTTTAAGAAGCCACCGAATGCTACGGAAGTGAACGGTTCAACCTGTTAGCGATCGGAACGACGCTCTGGAGGAGTGACCTTCCGCCGGGCACCCAGGATGACCTCCTGATGTTTTATCACGGAGGAATCCAGATTGGGTCCCGATTGCAGCACTTCACAGGAAGACGGGAAGACCGAGACTGCGCAGCATGTGGAGACGACGACACGAGACTTCACCTCTTGACGTGTCCCACACTGCTGCATGACTGGCTGATCCTCAAAAAAATCATCGGACTTACGAACAGATCCGTATTGGAGATCCTCGCCGGGATGTTTCAGGGGGATGGAAATGTTCCCTGTTACAATCCCATGGTGAGGACGACCATAGCCCTCTCCATCACCGCCATACTTGTGCGGTGGTGGAAAATGAGGAAAGCCAGGAGAGCCGCACCACCGATGGAGATCCTGCAAGGGCTCTCGAAGAGGGAAATCGGCATCAGGAACTGCAGGAAGATCCACGCCTGGACGTACAGATTCATCCTGAAGAGTATCCAGGACGACGCCCGGGACCATCCAGCTGGAATTCCTCCCTGAAAAGCAGAACTCTAGTGCAACCCAAGGACCCCCAAGTGCAAAATGTTTGTATTGAGTTAATGAGAGTGCGAATGTAAATTTTGTGTTTTTATATAAAAATAAACTTACCCCACCGCTTGTGGGACTTGGGGAAACCTGCCGAGTCGGTGAACTTGCTCTGCGGCTCAAAGTATTGTGCGCTTGACAAAGAAATCAGTTAATTGTGCTCGTGTGTGCTTAGAGAGGGGAAGTTTTCCAGACGAAACTAAAAAAAAGAAGCCGCGAGGAGATCGCGGCAAAAGACCTGCAGTGGTCCCGTGCAGCAAGACCAGCTGCCAGGATGCAGGCACCTAGAGGAAGAATGGAGAGACCGTCGCCCCCCATGAAAGCCATGGAGGTAACGTGCGGCAACGGCGAGGCGGTGGCAGGCATACCGAAGATCGCGCCCGCCGCGGGCTTTGTGCGCCAGCGGCGGAGATGCCAAGGGTCGTGCCCGCGGCGACGACGGCGGAGGTCATGCTCGCGGCGGCAACGCCGAGGATCGTGCCCGCGGCGGGGAAGGTCGCGCCTGCGGCGGCGATGCCGAGGGTGCCGCCCGCGGCGGCAACGGTGGCGACGTCGAGGGTTGCGCTCGCGGCGGCGGCGTCCCAGGCAGGACCCGCGGGCGTCCACGCAGTTCAGGGCGAGACGCCATCTTGTTCGGCTGCGGCGGCGCAGCCCTTTTCCTATGCGTCGGTGGCGGCTGGACATGCGAGTGTCCACCCACCAAGAAAATTCGGGAAGCCGATATGCGGTAAAGTCCAAAAGGTGGATCGCCCGATCGTGGAGTGAGGGTCGAATGTGAAGCCCATCATTTTCAAGACTGGGCTGATCAAGTTCAGTAATATCAGGGAGGTGTATCTGTCCCTCGATAAGACGGATATCAATTTTGATCGCATACAGACGATCATACCGGCAAATAACGGGTTCACAGTCTTCACAGACTGTGAAAATATTAGAGAGCGATTGATCCAGAAGGGGATCAACATACAAAAGAGGATAATTTGTGGTATTGGCGAAATGCCATACACAACCGTCTTTCTGAACGGCATCTCTATCCTCACACCGCAACTAACGATGTGGAACTTTTTGGAGCAGCATGGGGAAGTTCTGGACCTTGATTTCAAGAACTTCTCTAAAAATATATTTTCTGGCGACATGATCGCCAAAATGAAATTGAAAGAGGGAGCTGTGATCCCTGGAATAGCCGTTCTTGACGAACAATCCCAGGGAGTGAACGTGCGTCACCGGCAACAGCCGATATTCTCCACCGAGTGCAAGCAGTTCGGCCACAGGGCCGGCGCTTGCCCGACGTGTCGTTTTTTCCGCTGCGGAAAAGTAGGACATCAAGTCCGAAACTGCCCGCAGCCGGAGGTGTGCT